>CAKNWT010261368.1:729-11325 GCA_932066315.1 Andricus coriarius
ATTACGTAAATGAGCACTACTATTGGTTGTTCCCTTTCTACATACCTCATTTGACGATTTTTGACGATAACGGTCAAATGACCAGGCAGAGGGTTAATCCATAATTACCCGGGCTGTGGTAGTCATATTTTTTTGTTTTTTATCAGTCTTTCAAATATCTTAGACATTTGTTATTCATAATATCACCACAAAGTTTCGTCCAATGATGCTGAATATAGTTGAGTAAATGCTGGCATCCTTTAAAATTCAGACTCTAATATAACACTTCTTGAGGGTTCATTTATAGTTCGTCGATATCCCGATAGATGGCGTCGTGAAAAAGATATTCAGTCGGTAAAAGTTTTCAAGATAACCTTAAAAACTGTCACATCTCATGTACATTATCTTTATTTCAAGAATGCCTAATCTCTATAATTTTAATGTCTTTATTAAACTTTTTCCCGTTCTATATCATAAAATCTGTATTATAACGAGAAAGTGACATGTTTCGTTAATTTGTAAGATCTTCGAAGTGAGTCGAGCAAAAAATATAAGTTCTGTGAAAAAGTCTCCATCTGAACTTATACTTTGGGTTTCTTTGGAACAATTCAACATTTTGGGTTCCATTTCAGCAAGAGAGGTTCCTTTGTGTTGCAGCCCCTTGGAACCAAAAATCGGTTCTAATAGAAACCCCAGTTTTTTCTGTGTTCATAAAGTGACCTACTCTTGCATAGTTTCACCTAAACTAAACATTGGCTCATATACTATTCTAATACATTTTTTTAAATAATGTTTTCTGAAAAAACTAAAAATATCTTCAAAACTTATTATATTTTTTCATTTAGTTTTCACAATGTTTCAAACAAAAATTCAGCGTTTTTCACAGTGACTTCACTATTTTTAAATAAGCAGTAAAATACGAAAATAACATAATGATATGACTGTCAAAATGTCAAATCGTGTGCAGGAATTTCGTTTCGCATGAACAATTTGCTTCAAATCGATGCGTTAGAAAACCCAATTGAGAAAGTCTGTGTTACTGAAGTTAGAGATATAATTAAGAACTTAAAAAATGGTAAGGCTGCTGGTGTAGACAGTATTAACGCTGAAATGCTTAAATACGGTGGCAAGTACATACCTCGCAAGTTGTACAAATTGATAAACTTATGTATCGAGATGGGAGAAGCCCCAGATAATTGGATAAAAGCGATTATCGCACCAATAGACAAAGGAAAGGGAAATAAAAGAAATTGCAATAACTACAGAGGGATCAGCTTATTAAGTACCGTAAATAAAATATATTCAAAAATACTTATTAGCAGGGTAATGAAAATAACAGAAGAAAATTTGTGGGAAGTCCTAAGTGTATTTATGCCAGGAAGATCATTTACGGACCAATTATTTAGCTTAAGACAGATCACAGAAAAAAGTTTGAGAATAAGGAAAAAAGTTTTCTGTGCATTTGTTGACCTGGATAAGGCGTTTGACAAGGTGGATAGAAGTAAACTCTGGGAAATTCTCAAAGAATACGGAGTCGATGCATGGCTCCTACAAGCAATAAAAACAATCTATGCTGTTTGCAAAGCGAGTGTAAGGGTGAATGGGAAGCTAACTGACTGGTTCGATATCATGAAGGTGTTAGACAAGAATGCGTTATGTCCTCATGGCTATTTATTATATTCATGAAAAGGGTATAAAAATGGCCCTCTTCGATGAAGAAGGTGTGAATCTCGAGACAGTGAGGGTACGTGGGTTAGCTTACGCAGATGATAAGGTTGTTATGGCAGAGTCAATTGCAGACTTGCAAAGAATGTTGATTAAACTGAATACAAGCATGAAGAACATGAGTCTCAAAATTAACGTAAATAAAACAAAAATTATGGTGTTTGAAGGAAAAGGTTATAAAACTATATGCAACACTGTCCTAAATGATGAGAGAATAGAAAAAATTGATGAGTACATATATCCTGGCAGCCTATTCACAAGTGACGGAAAGATAGATGGGGAGGTAGATAGGCATATAAACGAGGGTAAGAAGATTATCCGTAGAGCAGGGCCCATTCTCAGAAGTAAAAATATATCAAGTAAAGCTATAAGGGCAATACATAATTCTATATTTATACATACTGTGCTGTACGGTAGCGAGACCTGGATTTATCAAGAAGAGGATAAGAATAAAATTAACGCGATTAGCATGAAATTCCTGCGCGTGATGTGCGGCAAAACACTGCTGGACAAAGTGAGTTTTTAGATAATCCTCAAAGAATGTGATGTAGAGGAGACACTAGTCGACATACGTGAAAGAAATTCGTTGAGATGATTTGGGCATGTTGAAAGAACGAAGGATGAACGAGTAACGAAACAAGTGTATCAAGGTAAAGTAAATGGCAGTGTGCCCAGAGGCAGGCCGCGGAAAGAATGGTTAGAATGTGTAAATGAAACCCTAATTCGAAGAGACATAAGAAGCCATAGAAACACAAGAGCTTGCATGAAAAAATGCATGGACGTGAAGGAAGCTAGAGAGGTATGCCAGGATAGAAAAGTGTGGCGACAAATAGTTTATAAAAAGAGTGTCTGTAGACTGCAGAGTGAATGACGCCTCAAACAAAAGACCTTGGATACTAATGGGCACGAGTCGGGAGCTTCACATGTTGACTTTGTGAGGATCTTCTCTTGTGGTGATCGCTGGCGAGACTGATCAGCAACCTGGGTCGGAGCAGTGTGGCAGAACGAACGTGTTCTTTCAATAAGTAACACGGGAATTCTAGATCAATCCAAAAATCTGTATCCCTCCCCACATTACTCCTTTCCTCTCCGAGTGAGTCACGCTTACCCCAAAAGGGGAATAGCTTAATGGTGTAATAATATTAATATGAAGGAGAATGTGGGTAGCTACCAAGAAACAGGAGAAGTTCCTCATTTCAGGAACGTTACAACGTAATTATATACAGGTAAGAAAAAAAAAAATCTCGGTGGACATGAAGCAGTAAAATGAGAAGCGTAGGTATAGTAAGTGTTTTACGTTTGAGCAATTTACATCTATTCCTTTGCTCTTATACAAAAATTTGTCCTTTGTGAACATTATATTATAATTATTAAGGATGAAATTAATTAATCTAACTTTCTCTAGAAATTAATTTAAATACTGAGTTAACATAATAGAAATCAGTTGAAAAATATACACATGCACTTTCTCAAACATTTCAATTCGGTATGCCGGATAGAATCGGGATACATCTGAATACAATTCTGGGTACCAGAATTGTATTATTATTTTTTGTGTAATAGATAGGAGTCTAATAGAGCTGTATAGATCTGGATAGAAACGCGACTTGCATTTTATCGAAAATGACTTCAATTCCAATGTTCTGGATAAGATTGGATATAGACCTTGATATGGGCTCAATATGTCTTTTCTAAAAAATTATTCGGATTTCCTTTTATAGATAGGACCCAATAGACCATGATACGTACTCGACTTGAATTTGTACACAATTATTTCAATTTCCAGATTGGACCTCAATAGATCAGGATAGGCCTAGATAGACACCCGGCTAGAAATGAGTCAAAAATAACTTGAATTCTAATTTTCCGAGATATAGAACCCCGGGTAAAAATATTTGTGCTTGGTTTTGGCTTGAGTGTCTTCGATATGTCTCGATATGTCTCGAATATGTCTCCAGGACCGTGATGTCTAGCTCCGTCTCACCAGCTAGACATTGAAGATACACGGACTTCTCTCGAATTTATGGCTGTAAACTGTGCCAAGACAAGAGCACAAAGACTTGTCTTGATAAATATACCGAATTGCTTTTAAAGAAAATTATATTACCAATTTGTGGCTTTGAAATTTCCCAGGGTCAAAATTACAAGAGTTTTCGTTTGTAAACTTTACTGTCCATTATACTGCGACCTCCATAAACTATGGACCCCACCGGCAGGGCCTGCCATTTCCAGGAATCAGGTAACTAGGTTACGACCAAGCAGTTGGCATCTGCTGAGGTTTAAAATGTTACAACCTATTAAACTTGCAATTTGTTAATAACTAATTTTTAAATAAGTAATTTAGAACCTGTCTGTCTCAACAACTGCAGGCATATAACATTTTCCGTAAAAAGATTAAAACTGTCATTTTCTAGAAGTATCTAGTGAAGTGTTGGAGATAGGAAAAAATGGACAACATTTTTAGATTCGTCATCCAAAGAATAATGATTATTGCAGACAAA
Source organism: Andricus coriarius (assembly GCA_932066315.1). Lineage (NCBI taxonomy): Eukaryota > Metazoa > Arthropoda > Insecta > Hymenoptera > Cynipidae > Andricus > Andricus coriarius. The sequence continues at coordinate 4,935 of CAKNWT010261368.1, forward strand.
TAAACTTATGACTACATACTAAATAAATAATATAAACATTTTATAAAGTTTAGAGCAGATTAGTGATGACCCTCAAAGGGACTGAAGACATAAAAAATAGTATGGTTCCGTATCACGAGCTAGACATACAGAATGACTTGAAATTGTCTTGGATTGGTCTTTACCGAAGCAAAACCCCAAGCACAAATAATTTTATGAATAGATCATAATAGACTCAGATGTCCACCCGACTTGTATTTTTTTCGAAAATCACTTAAATTTTGATGTATTGGATAGGAGTGGACAGACCTCGATATGGACTCGATTTATATTTTCTTAAAAATTATTTGAATATCCGTTGCTAGATAGGAGTGAAATTTTCTAAAAAAATATTTGAATTTCTAATTATTGATAAGACCCTAATAGATCTGAATAGACCTTGATAGACACCCAACTTGTATTTTGTTGAAAATCACTTGAATTCCGATGTGCCGGATAGGACTGTATCGATCTAGATAGGGACTCGATTTGCACTTTGCCAAACATCTTAATTCGGTATGCCGAAAAGGACCTGGATCGATCTGAATAGACTTGGATGTGTACCCGACTTGTAGTTTTAAAAAAATGTTTCGCATTTTTGTGTGCTAGATATCACCCTAATAGACCTGGATAGATCTTTACATGCATTTTGTCAGAAATCACTTAAATTTTGGTGTACTGGATTGAAAATAAATAGGCCTGGATATGAACTCGATTTTTTACACAAAAATTTATTGATTTTTCGTTACTAGATAGGACCCAAGAGACCCAGCTAGACATGTATAAGTATTAGGACTTGAATTTGTAAAAAATAATTTGGATTTCTCTTTTCGGATAGTGCCTCAATAGGCCTGAATAGACCTAGATATACGTAGATAGACCTAGATAGATCTAGATAGACCCAGATAGACACCCGACTTGTGTTTTGTTGAATTCGATAAGCCGGATAAAGCCTGGATAGATCTGAATAGACTCGGATGGGTACTAGACTTGTATTTTGTAATAAATAATTTCAATTTTCATGTGTCAGATAGAACTCCAATAGTTCTGGATATATACCCGACTTGTATTTTGTAAATAATTATTAAATAGATCTGGATAGACTTGGATATACCTAGATATGGGTATCCGACTTGTATTTTGTAACCAAATATTTGAATTTCCGTGTGTGGGAACCCGACTTGTTTTTGTCAAAAACTACCTCAATAAATTTTGTTGTTGCAAACAAACCCTGTTCTGCTCCGACATTTTAAGCACGAACAGAGTGAAGAGCACTTCAATTGACTGCAAATAGGGTTGTTTCCAAAGTCAGATATCATTTTTCCAATGAATGGATCTTATAGTTTATAAAATTATAATTTTAAAAACGCCCATAAATTATTTGTTACGTTTTGTTTACTATTTTTAATTTAATGTTGCGATATGAATTTTCTATCACGTTGTCGATTGGAGGGCCCCTCTGACGTCAAAGGGGTCGGATTTTCCCACCAATCACAGCTTATGTGTCAGAGATTCTCAATTATTTTTTTCTGTGTCGATGTTTTTTTTTGGTTATCTGCACGTCGAAAATAGAAGTGTCAAAATATTGTTTAAAAAATGTCAAAGGATAGTTCCGTAAAAGCCAATAGCAGAAATTTCCCGAAAATATAAATATTTATTGTGATTGTGATTTCGTAAGTGCAGAAATACGAGGAGTGAAAATGAAGCGATAAGTTTATAACGAATAAGTTTCGTCCGTTTCGTCCATCAAAGCCACATCGTCACATTGATAATTATGAGAACCTCTGAGTCACGTGACACCCACGTGACACCAATTTGAATAAGTGTTTTCCCGCCTTCAATTTTTAATAATTTTTTTCTGTTGAACAACTCAATAGAAAAAAAATTCAGAACGCACATTGAGTTTAGACTAAAATTATGTATTAAAAAATGATTTTATCTAAAATTTTGAAACAACCCTATTCTTTGAATTGCGCCACAGTTCAAGTATATTCAATAACAAACTTCCTTTTTGAACCTCATCAATCAGACATTAAATACACTCCTCAATTTCACGAATGAATTGCATTTTGCTCAAATTTCCTGTTGAAGATTTTTTTCCAAGTACTTATTTTTGAGAAAAGCAATCAGCTCAATATTATACTACATTCTATGCGTTTCTCAATTGTCCAACTAAATTTGCTTATTTTGTATTCAATCAGCAGTATCTACTTCTTTTGATGAACCCAATGTTATCCACCGTGAACTACTCCACTTTCCCTCTTGAGTCTCTTGACATAACCGAATTACAGACCCGGCTTGTAACACTCGCCCCCCTCCATCTCATTTTTTTAACAAAGACTGTAGACCCTGGAAAATCCGGCAGGGCTGGCTCGTTGATTTCCTGTTTTCATATTCAATATGATCTGCTCCTCTCGCCATTGTATTCATTGAAAACGAGTCAACCGAACGCAAGATGAGGAGCCGCGCGCCAGAACGAGAGTGGATCATGGAGCGGGTTGGGTTGGCTCGCAATGGATGGGTGGTTAGTTGGTAGGTTGGCTGACTGGCTGGCTGGTTGGTTCGTTGGTTGGTGGTGATCTGGTTCCTACTCCAGCTAATGAAAGGAAACTCGGCTTGAGGTTGCTTGCCTGGTTTAAAGTCGATGCTTTCGTTCTCTTTTATATCCTATCTCGCTTACGCCATCCCCGTTCGCCGTACTTTAAAATCTTTCAAGACTAGCCCTCTCAATAGGGGCTCTATCTGCGTCTCCAAATCTGACCCTGACTATAGAATGCAGCACGCTAACAAAGTTGTTTTCATTTTCTCTTTGATCGCAAAGACCGATAGCGATACGTCCTCAGGCTTCATGTCAAAAGTGCTCGCAAGAGGTCGCCTTTCAAACGGCACGCGACGCATCCGCAAAGAGACTCTCTAAGTTGGGATGTAATTTAATTAGCAGATGAGAAGTCAACGAGTTCTGGGCATTCAAAAGCCAGCAAGATATTTATAAAGACATTATCAAAGGTTGATATTAATCTAAAGAGATATGTCTTAAATGAGAGAGAGTATTCCATACCAATTAGGTAATTAGATGATGAAGCTATATACCTCTATTGAGTATTTCTTGTAGCTCTTAAGATTCTGAATCGTTGAAGATTCCTAATTCTGAAAAGAAAAATTTAATTCACATAATGTAATCCGGGAATCTTAATCCTTAATTCCACAAGCGGATACTAATAACATTATTTCAACTTTGGTGTGCCTGATAACACCCGACTAGACCAAGAAAAAGGCATTACGTAGGGGTGAGAGGGATCCAAAGTCGTCGAAAAACTCATGTTACCTAATATATGAGCGATACCTGGATAGAAACACGACTTATACTTTGTAGAAAATCACTTGAGTTTCTATGTGCCGGATTGGACTGGCTAGACCTAGATAGGGCCTTGATTTGCACTTTATAAAACATTTCAATTCGGTAGGCCGGATAGAACTTGGATAGATCTGAATAGACTCAGATGGGAACCCCATACCAATTAGGTGATTATGTAAATGAGAGAAGTGTGTATCTATTCATTGGGTATTGCCGAGTATAGCTCTTAATATTGTAAATTGTTTTAGGTTCATAATTCCGAAAAGAAAAATCGAATTCGAATCAGGAAATCCTGTCATCTTAATCCCTTATTCCACAAGTGGATGCTAATAAAAGTGTTTCCACATCCTCTTTAGATTTCCTGTAGGCATTGGTAATGCTAAAATGCCGGGGAAATTGAGAATGAGTCAACTGTTAACGACTTATCCGGATTACGTTGCTTCTTCCCTCGACGATTCTCACCCCACGGCACATTTCGCCGCGAGTGCAACGTTTTCAATTGAGATCCACTTCTTGCGAAGCTCGAGTGCTTTGTTTCCAGAACGACCACCATTTTTATTGTTTTAGGAGCCAACATGCCAATTTCACTACAGTTCTGAGAGGACTGCATATTGTTTAGAGGGTGTGTTTGTTTGCCTCTTTCAACTAGAGTTATTGACAGTTTTCATAATCGAGTAAACAAAGTAGGGTAAACGAGGGAGTTAAAAACACCCCATGTAAACGTTTTAGAAGCCGATGTTCTTGTAAAAGGATACATTTTTTAATATTTATTAAATGTCTCTTTTTATATTAAGCTTACTTAATTTTATATTAAGATTACTGTATAGGAACTGGAATTCCTACAAAAAAGTAATTCAGCAGAAATTCTATTTATAGTTACTAAATTTTTTTATTTCTTTAGTGGAAGCTCCTTATGTAAAGTTGAGCACTCTTAAATTCAAATAAAATCTCATTTTAATTTTTTGAGGATAAGGATCTGCTGAAAGATATAACTTTTGCAGTCATAGTATATAAAATTTGTTGTATTTATTATACATTATATTATACAGGGTATCCCAGACCACCCGTCCAGCCCTTTTAAAATCTAAAATACCTAATAAAATTAAAAGTTTAGTACCTCCTAATAGTAAATGGACTATGCCTGATCGATTGAAGGTATTTTCAACTTTCGGCTCCCACCGGAAGTGGCCTATTTGGACCGGAAGTCCTTTTTTTTAAATGGAATGCCATATCTTTTTTTACTGATTTCGATTCTACGGTAAAAAGTCAGTAACTTTTGTAGGAAATTTTTTTTACTAAATCGTCGTTTTCCACCCCAAAATGCTTTCTGAAGTCTAACTGCGCCGTCGTTCGTTTTTCACGTCAACTCGTGCTTAGTCAGTCAGCTTTCGGAATTTTGAAGTAAAATCTTTAGGGATACACTTCGGAATATTCTTCGACTGATAGAGCAAGAGGAATTTAAGAATTTATTTTTTAAAATATTATTAATTTTTTAATGACGCTCTGCGCCTTTTGGACTTCTCTAACTCCTCAAAGGAACAGTAACATGTCGGAAGGCATTTTCAGGTGGAAAACGACGATTTAGAAAAAAAATTTCCTACAAAAGTTACTCACTTTTTTCCGTAGAATCGAAATCAATTAAGAAAAATATGTCATTCCATTAAAAAAAGGACTTCCGGTCCGAATAGACCACTTCCGGTGGAAGCCGAAAGTTGAAAATACCTCCAATCGATCGGGCATAGTCCATTTACTATTAGGAGGTACTAAACTTTCAATTTTATTGGGTATTTTAGATTTTAAAAGGGGTGGACGGGTGGTCTGGGACACCCTGTATATCCCAGTAGGCAACAAAATTAAGGATGTCCTAGAGACGTCTTCGGGACATCCCTAAGACGTCTTTTGAAACATGTATTTTGGAATCCTAGGGATGCTCTTAAGACGTATAATGTCAGTACGAAAGATGACCTGAGAACGTCCTATGTCGTCAAGACATCTTTAGGACATTAGACGTCTTAGAGACGTGGTTTGGACTGACATTGGACGTCCTAGTCACGTCCCAAAGACGTTCTTGAGATGTTCATGGTTTCGTGTCCACTGGGATGTATAATAATTGCTTATAGGAATCTGGTCAACACTACAGCATAAAATAATGTCGGAAATTAGGACCTTACAAGAATTACAATTACGATGGAATTCATTCAGAGGAGGTTGTGAAAAATTAATCTTATACTCTCCGCAGCTTAGTGGGTAAGAGCTCCACCGTGTGGGAAAATCTTTTGGGGCTGGCTCGACACAGATCAGATTGTGTGGTTTCCAATCTTGACGCTGACCAGATGGTCTGGCCTGGGCCTGGTCAAAAGTGTAACTCTTTTTTGGCTTGCCCCAGGCCAGACCGTATCGTCAGCCACTGTTTATTTGCTGGTCAGTCACTAGATGGAGGCCGGTCAACCGCTGACTGAACTCCCTTTATTTTTTTAATAGCTTGGAAAAAAAATCAGTTTGACTATAATTGTATTTAGCTGATCAGCGCCAAGCCTGGACCAGACCAGACTGTTAAGATGATAGGGAAAAAATCTTGTTTTGATAGTCTGAATGCCTTATTTTATATCAGTTTAGACACCCTCTAACTTTTTCGAAATTTTTAAAAAACGAAATTTGCTGCACGAACTTGGAAATTTTTCGTTCTGAGGTAGCTGATCAGCGTTACTCCTAAGCGAAACCAGACCTTCCAGACCGAACATATAACTTTTATTGTTCTTGGTTAGCTGAGCAGCGCCAATTCTGAGCCCGATCAGATCTTCCACACTGAGAAAAATGAATAGTTGGGCTACTACCTTTTCATTAGTAAAGCATCAATTGGTTCTTACAACTATTCAGTTAGTAACACCGACTGAGCAAGTAGTCGGTTTAGGAAGCCGTTTGTAGTAATCGTGACTAGTTTGCGTTAGTAACGTATTAGTAGTCAGATTTACTAATAAAATAGTGATCTGTACTACTAATTGATTTCTCTAACAAATT
>CAKNWT010261373.1:0-13337 GCA_932066315.1 Andricus coriarius
TAATTAAAAATTTAATTATTTCAGTTTTGGTTGATAATGCATCTATTTTATTTAAAATGCAATACCTCTAAGTTGTAATATATGTTGATTTACTATTTTTGTAGCAAAAATTTTTCTTACGTAAGATCTTCGAATTTGTATGTGTGTTGTCAGAAAATTAACCTTCTTTATTGGAAATTAATCTTTTTGATTCAGGATTTAACATCATTTCCATTTTTGGTAGAAAACTTATCTTTTTTAGATGAAAATTCAACTATGTCGTTGAAAATTCGTCTTTTTTTGTTTAAATGTCAACTGTATTGTAAAAGCAATCGACTTCTTAGGTTTAAAAGCATAACGCTTTTGTTGAAAATTCGTCCTTTCGGGTTGAAGATTCATCTCTTTTGGTAGGAAATATTTTTTGGTTGAAAATTCAACTATTTTGTTGAAAATGCAATATTTTCGACTTGAAATTTTAGGAATTGAAAGTGGCTCAAATTGAATTCAAAATGCTTCCGACATTAATTTTATTTTGAAAAATGTATTCCCCTATTTTCGTGAAAAATCACCTTAGTTCATCTGTTTCGAGAGCATTTTGGATTGTGAAGTCTGATATATTGGTATTTTGAACTTATTATTAATATGCACTGTAGGGAGGTTTCCCCAAGAATTAAATCTTTCTCAATAGAAGAGTTTAAAATTGTACAATTTTGAATGGGGATTTTTTGCATAACTTTTTAAATTGAACCTTTCCTTTTATATATCTCTTCTCTGCTTTCTGTCTGAGATAAGCAGAACTCAATGGTATTAAAAATGACCGTAAAGCTTGTGCTATGTAATGCCTGCAAGATGACTTTACTACAATATTGTCTTGTATAAATCAACAACCAGTTTCTTTAGAACCCTAAGATTGCATTACAGAATTCCTTAAGTCTCGCACGTCAGAAGAAGCAGTAAACACATTAATGCACTTTACGAATCTGCCTCTCTTCCTATACTAAAATATAGCTTTCAAACTTAAATTCCCCTTCAGGATGAAATTATTCCCAAATGTGTTTTCGTTACAGTTGCACACTTCGTCGCCACTGGAGTTTATAAACCACATAAAATTTTGTTTGCGTCCCCTCAGAGTAAGAGATACAGATCTCGGATTTTTATCTCACATAAACTTTTAATTAGAATACTTCGCAAAAGTTGCAAAATTTCTTTTTTCTGTCCCTTTTTATTTCCAGCGGGACGTTGAATCAAGGAAGAAGCGAAAAAAAATGACAAATTCATTTTTTTTTCAAGAAAAAAAATGAGTTAGGCATGGTTTCTGCATATTTAGGACTCGAGGAATATGATTATTTAACACTTGTTCACAAAAATAAATTACATCACATCAAAATCTTGGTTGAAAAATTAGTCAGAGATAGGTCGTTGATTAAGTCGTTCAAACCTCCCCATCCCAAACTTTCCCTCTCCCACTCACCCTAAATTCTCCTAATCCCCCCCTCACTTCATCCTACACTCCCCCTTACACAACTTCCCTTTTCTCTTACCCCACATTCATTTCTAATTATTAATCCTACTTTCCCTTCACTTCCCCTTCCCTCATTTCCCATCAAGTCCCCTCCGTTTATGACCCATCACATTCCCCAGTCCACCTCCCTGTATTTCCCTTCACTCCCTTTCTTATAATTTCTCCTCACCCCCCCTCCTTTTATTTCCCCTACTTCCACATCCTCAATTCCTTTCACTTTCCCTACATTCCCCTACCCTCAGTGCACCCTACACTTACCCTTCGTCTACTTTCCCTCCCTCTCACAGTCACTTTTATTTATAATAATTTCTAATCATTTCGAATACTTCCCCTCACTTACACTCACATCCCCTACTTTCCCACCCTAATTTTTCCTCCCCCCCATCACTCACCCTACTTCCCCTTCCCTCGTTACCCTTACAATCACTAGTTAACCTCCCTTTATTTCCCCTCACTCCATCTCTTATAATTTCCCCTACCTCCCTCCTTTGTTCCCCACTTCCTCATCCTAACCTTTCATCATTCCCCTACTTCCCCTCACCCCAGTATCCCTCACTTCCCTTAGTTCATCTGCTCTTATTTTCCCTTATTCTCCTATTCTCATTTCCCCGAGTCCCCTCCTTTCATTCTCCTACTTCCCCACCCTTATTTCCCCTTACTTTCCCTGCTTTCCCTCCTCTCATTCCCCTATATACTTCAACTGCGCTACCTGCTCCCTCTACCCTCATTTACTTTACTTTCCCTACTTCATCTTCCCTCATTTACCATACTTCCCCTACTACCCTCATTTACCTTACTTCCCCTACTTCATCTTCCCTCACTTACCTTACTTTCCCTACTACCCTTCCCTTCATTTACTTTACTTCCCTTACATCCCCTCCATTTATTTGCCTTACTTCCGCTACTGAGACACCCTTATTTCCCCTTTTTACCCTACTTTCTCACCACTTACTTCCGAAACTATTAGGGTTTTTTTCATTTAGGCTGAAGACCGCTGCAAGCTATGTCCGAAACCGTACTTAATTCCATGTTCAGTGTATTATATTTTTGTTCAGAATCCATATCTTTGAGTTAAAAATTCTACTATTTGGGTAAAGATTTAACTATTTTGTTGAAAATTTGTTGTTTTTTTCGGGTTGAAAATTAATTTTTTTAACGGAAAATTTAACTGTTCTATTATTGGTTGAAAATGTATAGTTTTTAGTTGAAAATTCATCTACTTGGTTGAAAGTTGTACTACTTTGTTAAAAATTCATTATATTGGTTGATGATTAAACTATTTTGTTGAAAATTAGTTTTATAAAATTAAAATTCAACTATTCCAATATTGGTTGAAACTTGATCGTTGCACCTTTTTGGGTAGAAATTTTATCTTTTTTCGTTAGAAATGTAACTGTTTGGTTAAAAATTAATCTTTTTTGATTGAGAATTCAACTATCTTGTCGGAAATTTGTCTTTTTTGGTTAAATTCAATTGTTTCTTTATTTTAAATAAAAATCTTTTCTTGTTTAAAATATAAGCTATTCTATTTTTTTAAATTAATATTTATTATTAAAAATTTAACTACTTGACTGAAAGTTAAACTTTCTTGTTAAAAATTCATTTTTTTGTTGAGAATTCATCATATTAGTTGAAAATCCATCTCTGTGGTTGAAACTTCATCCCTTCTACTTAAAAGTTCAACTATTTGATTGAAAATATAACTGCTTTGTTTATAATTAACTTTCTTTCAATTCAACTGATTGTTTAAAAGTTCATCTTTTTAGGTCGAAAATTTAAATTAGAAATTCAACTATTTGCTTAAAAAATCTTCTCCTTTGGGTAAAATTTCAACTATTTGTTTGCAAAAACAACTAATTGGTTGATAATTAATTATTTTTTTCAATTCAACTATTTGTTTGAAAATTCATTTTTTTAGGTCGAAAATTGAACTATGTGGTTATAAATTTAATCAATTTCTTGGCAAATCGTCCCTTTCGCGTGAAAGTTCAACTATTTGGTTGCAAATGCAACTTTTGGTTGATAACTAATTTGTTAAGTAATTTAATTTTTTAAATATTTAATTAATTTTGTATTATTATTTATTCAAATTGAATGCTGTCCATTTCTTAATGTTTTCGAAATCATTTTTTTTCTGCTTTTAAAAATATAATTTAAAATTTGCTTACAGGAGTCAAGCTTCCAGTATGTGGAATCACTGGAGCCCAACAATTGGGAAGAGGTGGATGGTTTGAGTTAAGAAACTTATCCAGTCCGGAACCACCATTTAGACTTTATCGAGATGAAGGAAGAACTTTTCTCCAGGTTTTTAATTATTCCCCTTTCTAGACAATATAAATATTAGTGAAATCTAAAATATTAACAATCATAATATTTTATGAGAAAATACTAGCAAAATAAAATACGAACACCTTCATATCCCAAGGCTTTAAATAACTGGACGACTGCCTTCCTTCTGGCAACGAAAAAAAATACTAATTTGTCCCTTGGGTGGGAATTAAATTGCCATTAAAATGTATAGTTACGGGACTAAAAAAGAATTTATTTGAATACGTGAAATTTAATTACAGTGGATTGGAGAAACTGGACTCAGGGATGCCTCAGAGGGTAAATTGGTTGTAGCAAAACTCATCTGCAGAGACGCCTTTCCGGGATCCACACATCCTGAAGTTTTTACTCCTTGCGTCGCATTCCGGGTGTCGGGATCTTCTTCGAAAAACAGTGAGAAACTTGCCATTAAATTAAATACGACATTCTCCTTTTCCGGAAAGAGATCCACTTTTCAATTCTTAATGACAAAAATAACAACATAGAAATGAAATTAAAAAACTTCCAATTAACAAATAGAATTAATACAAAAATAAATAGATCCTCAATTTGTTATGAATCTCTAGTCCACAATAGTAAATAATTATTTTGAGAAAAAATATTATCCAGAAAAGTACTTTAATCACAGGGTGGCCTCTGGACTGGGAAAACCGGGAATTTTTTGAGACCAGGAAAAGCCGGGAAATAGCAGTCAATTTAATTTTTGACTAGGAATTTCACCAATTTTTAGAAAAAACATCTATCCAATCACTTGAAATATCACAAATTTTATATCACATGATATAATGCTATTTAATCATTTGACGCAGAACTTTTAGAAGTAAATCAAAAATACTTATTTTACTCAAAATTCTTTGTAACTTGATATAAACAAAATTTATTGGCTCTGAACTTGATATGTAGGGGTTCTTTTGGATCGCTGATGACGAATCTGATAGAGTCAAAATATAAAAAAAAAAAAAGTTTGGATCTCTGACCTTTTGAATTTTCAAATTTGGATTTCGGACTCGAAATCGGCGACCCCAAAAACCCCTATGCATCAAATCTTATGCAAATTAAATCACTTTTTGAGGTTTCGGTCCGTCATTTTTGATCCACCATTTTCAATTTTTAAATTTTGATTTCGGATTAGAATTCAGCGACCCCGAAACCCCCATAGTGTCAAGTTTCGTTGGACTTAGGGTGGTAGACAAATGTATGCTTCAAACGGTTAAAATAAGTTCGATTTCAACTTTTTTTTAATGTTAAGTTCAATTGTTAACTTTTTCCATTATGAAATCATTCAGTTTACAATGCGCAATTCTAACATCTTTCACTTTGAAATTTTTTTTTAGTTCTTTATTTTTAACCGTACATGTTCAATTAAGACAATTTTAAAATAAATTTTTTAAGACAAACAGTTAAAAATGAAAAGCGAACTTTTTTGATTAAAAACTTGTTAATTTCAGAGTGCTAAATTTAAACTTTGAATGTTACAATTTCAAATGTTCCATTTTACATATTTTTAATTTGTGAGTGAAAGTGTCTAATTTTGATGTATAAATAACAATTGAACAATAATTTTTATTTGTAACTACCTAAAATTAAAATAATTTAACTTCTAATTTAAAAAGTGAACACACTCAAACAAAAAAAATAAATTTAAATAAAATGTTTAACCCATTCAAATAAAAATTTTGTAATTAAAAAAAGAATCATGTTTTTATATTTATCAATGTATTAAAATTTTATATTTAAAATGATCAATTATAAATCAAATATTCATATCTAATCAATTGGAAACTGAAAAAATGTGCAATTATAATTTTAAAAGGGAAGAAATTTTGGTACTTAATTTTTTTGTTTTTTACATTTTCATAGAGTTTGAAACGAGAAAATTGTATTTTTTTTTAATCGGCAATGGGACCTTTTATTTTTATAATTTGTAACATTTTCGTTGATTTTGAAAAGACAAATAGTTGTAGGGATAAAATTGTTTGTATTTTTTTCGGAATTGGAAGAGCACATTTTTTAAACATTTTTATTGAGTTTAAGAAGAGGATGATTTATTTTCAATTTTTTGCTGAATTGAAAGGGGAAAATTTTTTATTTTTAACATTTTTGTTGATTTGTTAGGGAGGAAATTTTGGTTATTAATTGTTTTTTTTTAATTAGAAAAAGCCAATTTTTTTCTTTCTGAAATTTTTATTGGGTAACGAGAGTAAAATTAGTATTTTTAGCAACAATATGATTTTAGAGGGAAACTTTTTATTTTCAATTTTTACTGAATTGCTAGAAGAGGGAAAGTACGATATTTTAGCTTTCAAATTTATTAATTAAAAGAAGGATAATTTTTTATATTTTGATTGAGTTGGACGGAAGGAAATTTTGGTTTTTAACCTTTTTTTCTGAATTGGGAGAGGAATTTTTTTGTTTTTATCATTTTTTCCGAGTTTAAGGGCCCAGTTTATAAACAATCCAAATAAAAAAATTTGCACTTTAATGGCATTAAACTTAAAATATTTCAGTTCCAAAGTGTTAAAAAATTCTATTTTTTACGTATAAATTACTGAGCCTTTGAATTAAAAATTTGTTAAGCTTTAATTTAAAAAATTCAAAATTCAAAAGAGTTCCACTTTGAATGCTCTATTTTGCAGTTCAGTTTTGATTATTCCAAATCACAGCATTTTCAGTCTTAAGAGTTCGAATTTTTTAATTTCAATTACCCAGAAATGATCGGGATGTTTTTCTTAATTAAAACGGACACCCTGAATCAGGTATTTGTGAATAAATTTTATTACTCAAGAGAAATATGGAAAAGCATCAGGACTAATTTCTCAACTTTTTCAGGAAGACCCATTAATGAACAGGATTTATTTAAACTAATTATAATAACTATATTACCAGGTGTTCGTGAAGTGACATTCTCATCCAGTTTCAAAAAATCTGATGGACTTTCAACCATAGAATACACAGCCATAGGAATATCCTCGATTCTTTTAGCTTTAATCTACGTAGCAAGTGTCTCTCTTTACTTGCACAGCAGAAAATCCAAAAGAAAATGCCCAGAAAAACCAGAAGTAGCCATAACAAGTGGGAGAGATGGAGCTGGCCTCGTTAAAAATAATCCTTTACTGATGGCAGCCTCAAGGCATTTTGAGAGCGATAGTGCTATGAGCGAGAGCGATTTAGGAGATGATCTTCCTCAGAGCGATGGTGAATCAGGATTCGAACATGTTCATGTAAGCTTCCTATAAATCATAGAACACTATTTTATATGAAAGTACATTTTTTAAATCAACAAAAACTTCTAAAAAACGAAATTGCACAAGAGGGCTTAAAAAGTATAATCCTCTTCAAAGAACTGTTTTTAAAAAGAACAAATTCTCAAGAAATTCAATTTATGTAAAATAATTGCTCTAAAAGAGTTACAATAAGAGAAATATGTTTACAAAAAACATGTAAAAAGGCTCATTAAAGACAAATATATAATAATTGAAAAAAGAGGGATTTTATTTCATCAGATATTTCAACCCGATTAATTTTCGAATAAATTCTCAAGATTGTTTGATTTATATTTTGTTTAAATTTTAAAATTTCATTCATGTTTTATTCTTTCAAGACACAATTAATTCTCAGAAATGTCAAGGATAAAAATATAAATGGTTTTATTAATTCCTTAATAATTAATTTCAAATTGAATTCTCACTTTCAATTAATATGAGCTTAACATATAAATATTCCCTATTAGTTTCCTATTAAAATTTCCCTGCGGAGGACGCCTAAAAGGCCTCGAAACATGTTGGACCCAGGTAGTATAAAAAAGACGGATAAATAATAAAGAAATGAGAGAGAGGTGGTTTTGGATGTCTCTTTCTTTTTCTCTTCTTTTTTTCAATTGTCATTTATCTGTCTCTAATGAGCCTTTTTACAATGTTTTTTGTAAACATATTTCTCTTATTGTAACTCTTTTTGTGCAATGATTTTACATCAATTGAATTTCTTGAGTATTTGTTTTTTTCAACAGTTTTTTGAAGAACATTATACTTTTTAAGCCCTCTTGTGAAATTTCGTTGCACAATTAGGTTTTTAAAAGCTTTTGTTGATTTGAAAAATGTACTTTCAAATATTAAACAGAGACATTAAGCCATTAGACCCTGAGTCGTATTCTGGCCTTCGGCTCTTCTGCCGTTCTCAAGAGTTCGATTCTTGGTCAACCAAAAACTATTTTATATTTCAAAAATATTTCAATTGATAGAAATTCACAATTGAAGTTTCAATAAAATCGACATTTTAATAATTGCAGACTTCACAGCCCAAGATGCTTTCAAAAGAAAGAAAATAGGGTGATTTTTCACGAAAATAAGGGAATAACAGTGCAATAAATTCTTTTAAATAAAATTATTGTAGATACCATAATGAATTCAATATGAAACGAATTTTCGACAAAATAGTCCATTTTTCAAACAAAGAGATGAATTTTCAACTGACATTATGAATCTTCAAAAAATGAATGTTTAATAAATTAGTTCAACTTTCAACCAAGTATAGTTGAATTTTAAAACAGAAAGATTAATTTTCAACCGAGAAGATTAATTTTCTAAAAAAAGGACGACATTTCAACGAAATACGAGAGAATTTTCAACTGAATAGTTAAATTTTCAAACAAGAAAGATCAATTTTCTACAAAAAATGGAATAATTAATTTTCATTTTTTAAAAATGTAAATTTTATACCAGAAATTTCTTTTACTAAAATCACAAATCTTCAATCAAAAGAATGTATTTTTAACAAAGTAGTTCAACTCTCATCCAAGTAGTTAAATCAATAAATACAAATGTTCAACAAAATAGTTCAATCGTCAGCCAAAAGAGATGATTTCCAAAAAAACAAGAAAGAATTTTCTACAAAACAATTAAATTTTCAATCCGAAAGTATGAATTTTCAACCAAATAGTTCAATTTTATACCAAATTTGTGAATTTTAGTCCATAAAGACGAATTTTCTACCAATATAGTTCATTTTTTAACTCGGGAATATGTATTTTTAACAAAAAGGTTAATTTTTATCAAATAGTTGAATTTTCAACAAACAAAAAAAAACGATTTTTCCACAACACAGTTGAATTTTCAGCCCAAAAACGGATTTTCCATAAAAAATTGGATTTTTAACCCAAAAATGGGAATTTTTATCAGAAAAGTTATTCAACAAAATATTTGAAATTTGTACCAAATTTTTAAAGTTTCAAGCCAAAAAGACGAATTTTCCACAAAACAATTGAATTTTCAACCCGAAAATATATATGAATATTCAACAGAAAAGTTAATTTTCAACAAAAATATTTTAACTTCTAACCAAATAGTTGAATTCTCTACCAAAATTGTTTAAGGTTTTACCCAAAAAGATATATTTTTAACAAAATAGTTGAATTTCCAACCAAAAAGGACGACAACAACAAAATAATTAAACATAAAAAAAAATACAAAAATTTAACCAAAAAAAGATAAAGTTTCAACAAAAAAGTTAATTTTCAAACAAGAAAGATGACTTTTCTTCCAGATCTTCCAATTTGCAAACAAAAAAGATTAAATCTTAATACAAACAGTTTTTTTTACAAGAGAGTTGAATTTTCAACAAAATAATTAAGTTTTCAACGAAATACAAGAATTTTTAACCAAAAGAGATCAATTCTGAACCAAAAGTATGATATTATACATTTGAACAAAATAAAATTTGAACAAAAATTTTCTTTTCATTTTTTGTTTTTGAAATTTTTGTAATTAATTTTTTTCTGGGAAACTTGTTGTTTTTAAGTTTTTTAAAGATTCTAATAAAACTTAAATAACGTCTTAATTGACTAAGAAACCCTTTTATGTAGGCGCTCAGCGCCTACTTTGACTAATTTTTAATAAAGAAAGAGTTAATTTCAAACCAAGAAGTTTAGTTTTCAACCAAAAAGATGAACCTTCATCCAAAAACAATTAATTTTTTAACCAAGTTGTCGAATTTTCAATTTAGAAAGATCAATTTTCAACAAAATAGTTACACTTTCACGCAAAGACATGAATGTTCAACTAAAATGACGAATATTAAACAAAAAATTATTTTTTAACAAAGTGGTTCAACCTTCAAGTAGTTCAATTTTCAACCAAAAATGTGGAATTTTCAACGAATAATGCAATAGTAGATATTTCAACAACAAAAAATAGTTGATTCCTCAAACAGAGAAGATTAATTTTCAATCAATCAGTTGCATTTTTATCCAAAGAAAAATGAGATTTATACTAAAACGGAAAAATTTAAAACCAAAAAGACGAATTTTCAAAAACATAGTTGCACTTTCAACCAAGAAAGATTTCAGTTGAATTTTTAACACCAAAATATGAATAATCAAGAGAAAGGTAATTTTCTGCCAAAATAGTGGAATTTTACAAACAAAAAGAGGAATTTGCAATAAAACAGTTCAATTTTGATCCGAAAAGGACGACTTTTCAATAAAATTGTTGAAGTTTGAAACAAATTATAACATTTTTAACTAAAAAAATAATTGTCAGGTGGAAGAAACTGCAAAAAAAGGAATAGAAACTGAAGGCAAATAAATTTGTAACAAGAATATTGTTTCAGAGTGGCTGGAAAACTTCATTTTCAGTTCCCTAATTTTTCCCTGACCAATTTTTCATTTTCCCTGTCCATGAATATTCAAAGATCAGATTCATAATCTTGTAATATTTCTAACATACATTCTTTTATAAACGGAATAAAACCAAACAAACTTCAATTTCAAATTTATTAAACTTGACAGTTATTTAAAGTGTCTGTTATAGAAATCCCCTGACTTTTGCAATATTTTTTTCCAATTCCTTGACTTTGCCCTGACTTTCCCTGACCAAGAAAATGTTCTGACTTTCCCCTGATTTCCATATTTTCCCTGACCTGCAGCCACCCTGAAAAAAGGCATTAAAACATTTATACATAAATTTGTAGCTTTCCGACTTAAACAAAGAAAAAAGAAAAAATTAATCAATTTTTCAAATTCACGCCTCCAAAGTGAGTACTCAAAATTGAATTATTTTTCATTTGAAAATGTACGTCATTGAATATTTCCATTTCAAACTCAATGCTATCCAAATTAATTTTTTTTATTTGTTGACCTTAAAATTGTGCACGAAATGAAATCTCATCAAGCCTCTTACTTTTTTCTAAGTCACATTACAATGAATGCCAATTTCCTATGAATGAGCACATAAACCTCTTGCACCCAATTAGTACGTAAGACTCACTTAACGCCGCAAATTTTATGCAGTTTTAATTGGGTATTCCACTTTCTCAGTCTCTAGACAATTTCGAATAACAGTCAGTCTTCAGTGCGGAGTTGAACAATAAGTACTCTTCTTTATTTAATCAATGACTCTGATATGGTAATTTTATTACTAATTATTAAAAACTTTTTATATCGTATGAGTATCTCGTAAATATTGAAATTTGGACTATGACTTTTTTTAAACGGGACTTGAAAAAACCAACCGAAGACTTTTTTTCTCACTAATTTTCACACCCAAAATAGAACGAAAATACCAATTTCAGAGATCAATAATCATAATATTTGTAGTGTGAATACATTTTTAAACGAAGATTATGTTTATGTGCGTTTTCTGTTCTTATAAGTGGATTTGTGTAAATTTGAAATAAAAATAAATAATAATTAAATGAATATTATTTATTCAAAATTTTATCGCAATGTTACCAAGTGGAATATCAAATTTCGAAATTGTTAAAAAATATTTAGGGTGGACTAAAAATCTTAAAAGTACTGAAAAATAGTTTTTTCATGTTCTATTTGGCAGTGTATCTACATTATTAATTGTATCCTTATTTCATTAGAAATCATTTAAAAAGTGTAATCGAATTCAGTAATATGAAAATCATGCGGTGAAAATTTTGCAAAACTTTGTTCATTTACAAATAATTAACATTCTTGTGCTTTTATTAACACTTACACATGAATAAAATTAATCTTTTTTTTTAAATTGTTTACAGTGATTTTTTCGAGTTATATCCTAAAATATGTGTGTTACAGAGTGGAAACAAAACTTCGCGCAGACTTTTAAACATAACTAAGCACCTTTAGATCTAAAATATATATTTATATTCATAATTTTCAGATCCCTCGACTTTCGTACAAATAATTTGTACAAGAATAAATCATTCACAACATTTTTTTGTCATTAATTTCTACATTTTGTGTGCGAATTTGTATTTGGGACATGTTACCGAATGAAATTTTGAGCTATATTTTAATTTCTCATTTCTAAACAAAAGCATCTAAAATTTTGAAACTTTGCTAAAAACAACTTCGATGTAATTAAATTATTCTAGTGTCATTTAAAAAATCTATTAAATCATAGAAATGTGTTAAACGGCCGAGACTTAAATTTTACAGCTTTTTGTCAACGACCCTTAATAAGTTTTCTATTCATATCTGTGTGTTTAAAATTTGTTTAGCTTGTTTTAAAAAATCTGTTAAACACTTCAGCACTTTCTAATGATAAAATATACAAACGAAAAATTCTAGAAAATCAAAGATTGAAAAATATAGATAAACAACAGAATTGAAAAATTATCGTGTTTGAATTTTTTAACATGTAAAAACCAAGTCATGTAACAATCAACACCAAATTAATTATCCTTCAAATCATTTTGGTTAACAATTTTATTATTTGGTTGAGAATTTAATTATTTTTGTAAAAATGCAACCATATTGCTAATAAGTCGTCCTTTTTGGTTGAAAATTCAACTATTCGGTAGAAATTTTGTTGGTTTCTTGACTGAAAAATCTTTTTTGGTTGAAAATTGATGTATTTTCCTGAAAATTCATTTTTCTTGGTTTAAAAATCCATCTATTTTGGTAAAAATTTAATCTTGTTTGGTTAAAAATGTTGAAATACAACTTTTTTTGTTAAAAATTCATCTTTTTGGGTAGAAATCTCAACTTTTATGTAGAAAATTCTGTTTGATTTGAAAATTAAACTATATTGGTATAAAAATCAAGTTTTTGGTTGAAATATAATTTTTTTGTTGAGAATTCATCTTTTTAACATGACAATGTACCACTTTTGTTGAAAATTCGTCTTTTTTGTTAAAAATTGATCCTTTTGGGTAAAAAGTTGAACTATTTTGTAAAAGATTGGTCTTTTTGGCTTGAAAATTAAACTATTTTGGTAGAAAATTCAACTATTTGGTTGAAACATAACTTTTTTGTTGAAAAATATTATTATTATATGAGCCATCGAGAAACTGTTCGATATGCAATCTTGGGGAAAGAGAGGATTTGTTTCATATTTTGGCTACTTGTCCTGCGTATGCGGATTTTAGATCTTCCATTTTTCAGCAGCCTCCAACTGTCACATCCAGTGGACAATACTGGTTATACTTTCTTAACTCTAACTCTGTGAAAGAACTCTGTAAACTCGCTTTTTTTATGCCTAAAATATTGCGTCTTAGAACATTTGTAATGGTGTCTTAGGTCTTG
>CAKNWT010261428.1:5724-16052 GCA_932066315.1 Andricus coriarius
AAAATGCAAAATAGTTTTGAAAAAGTTAAGAGTCTTTTCTGTGAAACAATGGTGTTACACTTCGCGGATCCTAAAAAAGAACATCACCTCGAAACATATGCGAGTAATTATGCACTAGAAGCCATACTGTACCAAAAAGGGAATCAAGGAGAGAGTGAAATTGTTACACTTGCAAGCAGGACTCTGAAAGGTGCAGAAATTGCATACTTTGCCACCGAAAAAGAGTTTCTGGCCCTTGTCTGGGCCCTGCAAAAATGTAGGACTTCTTTAGCAGGAGCAAAGATCATTAAAAAGACTGATCACATGGCTCTGACTTTCCTCAAAACATGTCACTTTGGAAACGCTCCGCTCATTAGATGGATGTTAGCCATTCAGGATTACCAAATACAAGTGGAACACTGCCCAGGCAGAGATAACACAGCAGCAGACATACTCAGCAGCGTCCAGCCTGATCGAGACTGAGAGAAATTTAAAAAAAAACGATAAAAGAACTCCACATGAGATGACAAACGAAAACAACAGTGGAAAGAAAAAGAAGTAAAATGTAGCTGATAGTACGTCCCAACAAGGAGGAAGTGAGAGAGAAACGCCGCCTGACACCGGGCCAGCGAAGAGAAGGATGCACCCAAAGAAGCTGCGGGAGAGACGAAGAAGAGAAGAGGGGCCGTACGACAGTACGGAGAGTGGGGATAGAACAGAGGCTAGTTACACCCGGAAGGGTTACGCCAATACCAAAGGCAGGTATCCTGAAGCCTCAGGACCAGGGCGGAGGAAAAGAGGCAAAGAGGGGAGATAAGGACAATGAGCTATGACCAAAATTTGGCATAGGTTACGAACCAGTGATATTTTTGCACCTCCGAGATCACCTATCGCAAGGACAATTACTTGTACCGAATATTTTGGGTACAGTCGTTGCAGCTCCCTTTTCTTTCTCCTTGGCAGTGATGTTGTATTCGACGGAGCCGAGAATTTGATCACGAATGTAGTTCGTCCCTCGAAGTCTTGACAATGTCAGGCCTCGAGTGTGCAACGGAGACTGCTGTCCGAAAATCGTAGTTCCAGAAAATTTGGCACATTTCGTTTTCGACAATTCACTCTATATCCCTTGGGGCGCTCGACAGGGTAGGGTCGCAGCCAACACCGTACGAGCGACAAAGATGGTAATTAAAGCACTCTTAGGACCGCATTAGGTCTGTAGATATACGTCATTCCTGTGTGGGTGGGACACTCCGATAGTATGTGTTCTAGGTACTCAGCTTGTGCATGACACGCTCTGCACCTATCCCTTTTAACTTCTTGACATAAAATGCGGTCACGGTATGCTAAGGTGGAAATGAGTTCGACTGGGATAATGTTGAAATTTTACATAGTGCAAGTAATGAGAGAAAGAGAGAATTCATGGAAATGCTTTATATTAAAAACCAAAATTAGTTGTCTATTAATTTAAAAACAGATTTGGATAAATTAAACAAAAGTTATTCTAGTATGATTAATGACATTTAGCAATAGATTTCCATGAGTCTTGACTGTCTCTTATTTCCTGTTTGTTCATAACGGATTTGCCTTTAGACCCATACTTAGTTCTCAGGTATACAGGATTTGCCTTTAGACCCACACTTAGTTCTCAGGTATCCAGGAGGTAGCATCGTATTTTCGTTGCTCTTCCCACCTATTCTAATTTTTCTTACCTTGATAAGGGTGCTGTGTGAGCACCAAAACATTGGTGACTATTATCCATGCTTTTTTATTGCGATTTCAAAGTAATAAAAATAAAAAAGACGAAAGAAATCAAAAAGAGAAGGAAGGGGATTTGCTTGGTTGCCTTCTCATTTTTCTTTCCTCTTTTTTATTTTTGTCCAGGAAAACAAATTTTTATTTTGTTTTCAGAAATTGCAATAGGAGCATTTTGTGGTGTTTGTCCAAATTTTATCGTAAGATTCTTGGCTTATTTTCAGGTATGTATACACTGAAATGACATCGTCCTGGCATGCGAAAATAAAACCCTCTGTATCTGAATTAAGCCCTGATGATCTGAGAAAAGCAAAAGTTTGCTCCTTCGACAAGGACTGTTTTTCTACATTTCTGTGTAAGTTTCCGTGCATTTTCTTATCGAGTAGCTCTTGGTTAAATTTTGCCAAGGGTCTCGGCCGCTCGCTCCGCGGCTTTGTAAAGATACGCTCCTTCACCAATCATCTCGTGGTTCCTGACCATTTTTAGGAGAGCATCTCTGCCATTGGCAACGATATAAGCTGTGCTTAAAATAATTTGGTTATGAAGACACTGGAGATTCACAATTCCGCGTCCGCCTTGTCGCGGACAATTGTCCAGGGGTGGTCCCGAAGGAATTAACCCCAAGCGAAGGCGTGAAAACCGTGCCAAAAGCTGAATAGCACCTGGGTGAGTTGTCTCTAACGGTGACTCTGGGATACCGGGCGACATCTCAGAGTATGCAGCCTTATCCTTGCATGCGGGGCTCCACAAGGATGGACGAACCCTTTTCTCTAGCTGCTCGTGGGAACAACAATGATAACACCTAACATAGTTGTAGCAAGTGCGGTTCAAAATAATCAAACGCGCCGGGCTCCCGACAATGGGTCGGACAACAATGCCGACAATCCTAGAGTCGGGGGAGCCAATCAAGACGGAGTCAATGTGATAAACCGCCAGAATCTCATTACTTTTAGGTGGACGGATCGACTCAGGGACGACCTGCTGGAGTGCTATGCTACCAGTATGGCCCCTGAACGAAAAGGTTACATGGCGCGACTGCATACTCCGTGATGCGAAAAGTACACAGAGCTCTCGCATATTTTGCATAAACGTCTGCGAAACCGTGCCTAGGAACTCCGAAAAAGGGGTTATATAAGTGGAGCGCCTACTCAACCGCAGCCAGAACAAGCCGGCAACAGAGAAAGAGCGGCGACACTGAGACCAACCGCGAGCAGGCATCTAACAGAGGAAGAGCGATGCTTCAAGACCTGGAGAAACATCAACATTCAGGTTTCTCTCAAGCCCAAAGATCTGGCTGAACTGGATGACGAGCTTTGTGGAGATTTTTTTGGAGAATGCGACCTCTAGACTATCAATTGTAGTGTATCTAATGCAGCGAGAGCTTTGGCAGATACAAACCGTAAATCAAAACCAACGGTTGATCATAACACCAAAAGACGAATGCACCAACTTAGCACAAAGATAGGCTGGCCAAGGTTGTACGCGTCCCGCATTCAGTGTGTCATTGACAACAATCTGGCAGGACTTGTACTGCCAAGGTTTGACAGTTCGCGCGCGAACTGCGGATCTGTCATCACACGCTCAACAAGTCAAAGCTACTGACCATCAGGCAGCATATGGCTGACAGAATACGAGTAATATCTAATGCTAAGGGAAGTCTAGAGCGGAGAGAGAGGTGGGTCAGAGAAAATAAACAGTTTTTCTCTGACCCATTTCGACTCTTCCAGGACCCTCCAGTTACTGTCGTCCACCCGCCCAAACCAGTGGAGTCGAGGCTTCTTGGAGAGAAGTCTACGAAGTCCAGCATCCACTGAAAGAAAAATCAAAGAATCTCAATAGCTCCAAGGAGCTGTGCAGTGCCCTCATAACACCTGAGGAGGAATGCCCACCTATCACTACCGAGGAGATGAAAAAAGTATTAAAAGGCATGACTATTACGCTCCGGGACCAAATGGTTTCAAGACCTTCTGGTGAAAGAAGTTTCCTTCAACCCACCAGCATCTGGCCCTCATTTTCACCTCATATCTTAAGTCGGAAAAGCCTATTCAGGAGTGGTTGGTGGAAGGGCGCACAGTGCTCCTGCCAAAACGGGCAATGTTTAAAGAGTATATTTCAATAAATGTTTGTGTATCGTTTATTTGCTTGATTGACTATTATTTCATCAGTACTGGCTCACCTTTCACTCGATACAACTGAATAAGAGATTCGACATCAGGAATTCGAAAAACTATTATAAAACAAATGTCATGCTCTTATAAATTTTTTTTTTCAATTTGACAAAGGTATTACATTTGCCATTATGAATTTTGATATTTTTATGACATATTTAAAACCAGCAGCCTACACAATATTTTTTAAATGGACTTAATAAAATTGTAGTTATATTCAGAATGTGTTAGCTGCCATATTGGGTCCGCCATTTTTAATTTTGAAATTTTGAAAACAGATTTGGACCACTGTGCGTCGGCCCGGCAGAGAGCGCACAGAGCCGGCCGACGAGGTTTTAATGTAATTGTCCAAGCACTAAGAGCTTTACAAATTTGCAGGGCCAGACAGGTATCACAAGAGGCCCCTACGTTTCAGCCGGCCCTAGGGCCCCCACACCCCTAAATGCGGCCCTGCGAATTTGTAAAGTTTCCATTTAAATTGCAAAACTGTTTAGCAAAAGTTTAGCGTTGAAAATAAAAATTTAAAAATTTTAAACAACAACAATTACATAAATCGTTCAAATATTCTTTCAATTTTAAAAATTAAAATTTTGAGAAGTTCATTCAGAATACGTATTCATTCTTGAAGCCTTAAACTATTTATAAAGCTTCAACTGAAATTATTTCAATTTTTATAGTTTACAAATTAAAATAATATTTTATTGTTAAGATTTCATTTTTATTAAAATAAGCATCGTCTAGTTATAGTATAAAATCAGATTTTCATCTTATGTTTAAAATAAATATTGCACTTATTCCTATTATTTTTTTCAATATATTGCTTCAACTGTAAAATAAACTTAAAACTAATAAAGAATACATGGCGAATTGTTTTATTATTCAATATTCCATAGTGGTAAGCCTCGTGAAAAATCATCATCGGAATAATCCACCCAATTATTTATTTTAAAAAATATATATGTTTATATATATTTTATAAAATTATTATTATATATTGTTTATAAAAGTCTTGCTCCCTAAATTTATACCAATTCACAAAATAATCAATCTCTTTTTTTATATAATTATTTTTTAATTTTCGCAAGAAATTTAAAGTTATGTAACGTGTAAAACATAAAAAAGAAAAAAGAGAAAGTAGTAATGTTTTTAGAAAAAAATATGATAGGGTAAGAGTTTTAAAATGTTTAAAAATTGCAGATTTGGAATAACCTTCTCAAAGTTTTAATTAAATGGAAAAAATTCCTTGCATATAATTGTATTTTCTTTATAAAAGTATTTTAGGTCATGCTCAAAACATTTTAAAAATCGTTTTTTTTATTTGTCTCTAAAATTACGTACTTTGGAGACTACATTATTGGAGAGCAAGATTTTTTTTCACGTCGGACTTTGTTGCTGTTACTTTTTTTTTCTTACGCCCTTTTTATGGACAGTGTTTCACATTTTTCAAGATCAAGGGATTTTTTCAATTTTTCTTATAAATTATTGTTCGAATCTTAATAGGCGAGGATATTAATTAATTTCACAACGCACAGAGTTTATAATTAACACGTAGCTGATATTTAATAATAATCAACTTAAGAGGAAATTCTATATGTCGAAAAACATTATTTTGATACAAAAAGAGATTCATCTGAGTGTACGGAAATGCTCTGCTAGGCATTCTAAAAACGTCTGTTATCATTCTCCAAATATTAATGTTTTCATGTTTTGCTCATTAACTGTTTTATTTTTTCAGCTAAAAAATTCTTACACATAGCGCGACCTGAAAATTAGTTTCTAGGGCACCAAACCTTTGTAAATGTGTTTGTCACGCGTCTAAGGAAATGCTATTATAAGGCACTGTAAGAACTACTGTTTTCATTCTCCAAATTTTCTGTTTCTTCATAATCGTCATTATTTCGCGAGTTTTCTTCAGAAAAATACCTTGGATAGAAAAAATTGTCTTAGATTTCCGTTTTGATTTTTGATGATGACGGGAAAACTGGCATTCGCTTTCTTACTGAGTAAGTAATGATCTATACAAAAAATACATAGTTGGTGTGAAGAAATTTTATTTAAGAATTTTAGTAGGTAAATTCTTGATTCAAAAATAACTTTTTGTATAGCACATGTTGAATATTAATTAGGCAATGAAAATTTGTTAGAGATAACAGTCCTGTGAGGGTCAGTTACAGAAATGTCAGGAAGTGAATCTTTTTGACGCTGAAAATGAATCCGACCACAGAAATTGTCTAGTACGTCAGGTTTTGAAGTAACTTTAGGTGAAATGGTCAAAAAATGGTCATTTTAGCCAAATTGATGATTATTATTATTATTAGACCATTATTATCATTTTATCCTGTCTTCACTGACTAGATCAACATCATCATCTGATCTTGACTTTACTGGTTGGACCATTATCATCATTTAATAATAATAATGATAATATATAATAATGGTTAAGCTTGCATATCTCAGCTAAAAAAATCGTACAGCGGCAATAGAGCATGGATTTCACAGTTGAAGACTGGTGCTTATACGATGCAGTTTTCGGCAATAAAAGAATCCGGTCCTCCACAATAAATTTATAAATTATACCAGGATGACCATTTATTGACCATTTAACCTGAAGTTACACAAAAACCTGACGTGCTAGAGAATTATTGCGGCCGGATACTTTTTCAGCGTCAAAAAATATACAAGAGACACCTCTGTCATTTCTGTAACTGACAAAACCTAAAATTTTGGAGGCCTGTAACAATTAAGATGAATAAACCACACGTCATTTGTTACTTTGAATTTACTAAAATCTTATAGAATATGTCTTACTGAAATCTTATAAAACAATAAAAAATTTTTCAGAGCATTTAAATTTCTCGTATTTTATTAAGTTTAAATAATTCAATTTTAATAATTTTACAACGATTTATTTTACTTACTATGTGGGAATTTCGGAATGCATGTGTGTGCGTATATATATATGGATATACACACAATTTCCGATAACAATACAATATTTTATCAAATTGGAGTTGACTTAAAAACGTGTCCAAACAAGCGAGGCGTAAATATTGAACATTCCATTCATATAAGAAAGATTCTAATATTTACGCCTCATGCTTTTATTTTCAGTGAAATTATCATAATAATATTATTATTCTTGCAAAATAAGGATTTGTTCACTTTCTATTATATTTTAATGAAAGCTTGTTTTTAAAAGCTTTTTTAAGGTTAATTTAGAATGTAATTGAGAACAGGGCGTTCATAACCTTGTTCCATATTAGCCAGGGTTCCAAAGCCATGATCTCGATTACTTTCTCAGTTCAAAATTTATAAAAATGCATTATTTAAATAACTCCTAAAAAGGTGAGTTTTACTTTACTTAGAACAATTGTTTAACGTAAAAGAACAAGGAAAGGATCTCGGCACATAAGGGCGTAAGTGCCGAATTTCAGATATGCGCTTTATTGGTTTAAACTATTCTATTGTGAAGTTTTTTGTATCTCCTGAAAAGTTTGTGTTTCAGCACTTACGCCTCTATGTCCCGGGACCTTTCATGGCTTTATTCTTTACATTATGCATATTAATAATTATTCTTTTTTCATAAACTGGTAACAATAACATTATCACATAAAAAAATACATGAAAGTGTATTGCCACAGTACAAATACTTGCTTACAAAAAGTGCTGCTATTATTTTTGTTAGATATATGTAAATAACAATATAAAAAAAGTCTCAGTTCTGTGGAATATGTGTTCAATTCGAAAATATCTAACTAAAAAAACTTTGATAAATGGTATTTTTACTACTTACAATGATATTTCTTGTTTAATATTTTCAATGCATCAAACTATGAAAGCTATGATGAATAGTATGTCATATACTAATCAAAATTATATTTTCTCTAGACAAAAAAAAATCTTGTGCAGATGAATGTCGCGGTGAATATGTAAGTAAACCAAATTTTACACGGCCTTTTTCATATTAGAAAACGATTAGTTTTCCTCACAATAATGGTAAATTTAACAAAATATTTGTTTTTTAGTACACTAAACGTTACCGTTATAGGATTTGCGCAACTAATTTTAAGAAACCTGAGCTAATGACTCGTGCAACATTGCATTGCCTCAATGGTTGCCCAGGAGAACCACGTGAGTTTTGTAGAAAGACATTTTCTTATTTTCTGTAAATTAATTTGTCCTGAGTATCCTTAAATGCATCTTTTACATGTGGTTCACTATGACTCGCTTCAAATTTGAAATTTATCATCCACAAACGCTTGAAAATTCAATTTCAGGTTGGTATCATGTTTATCCTTGCAAATGAAGAAAGGCGAATCTTCAGAAGAGGCAACTTTACGATGGTGACGTAAATTCATTTTGACTAACCAGACTTTTTCTATCAACCACAATTTTCATCAATTTTGATAAAAAAAGAGTACTTTTCGACCTAAAAAGCATTACATTTTCATATTTTTGTAAAAGAAAGGCACTTTTTTATTCTTTTCATAAAGAAGAAGCAGTTACGCTTTGTACTGCTTCAATGATAAAACGGTATCTGCTAAAAATATGAATTAAGAAAAAAATTAATTAATTGGAAATTGCTATGAGTATGTGTAAGGTTATATTTTACTTATATTTAGTTTCATGCATGAAATATTTTGAAAAATTAATAAATTTAACGTTTACTGAGGTGTACAAAAACCGCATGATCATTTTCCTCATTCTGCAAAAGTTACTTATAATACTTTCCCTAACAAAACTATTTTTCCAATATTGTTTTACAATAACGTATACTAATTCCCTTATTAATTTGTCGTGTATACATTTATACAGTACAACCTCCATAAGAGTTCCCTCTATAAGAGCTCAAATGACCTTAAAGCGCTCGGAAGCTTCCCCCACTACAAACCCTACTCACGCTGCCTCGAGAATTGGGCACAAAACCTCCACAATAGCTCGCAGCCTAATTTCATTTTTTTTCTCATTGAACATGTGTTTTCTAAAATTATTTTTTTAATTTGCAAGTACAAGGCAACTTTATTTTTAAAACACTTTTAAGAAAACAAAATTAAAATTGCATTTTTAATTAAAATATAATATGAACATACATATTTTAATATGTATGTACGCGATAAATAGTCTATTGTAATATGTAATAAATAATCTATATTTAAAAATTTTTTTTTGTCAATTGCACGTGTAAAAACTTAATACATTTATATGTATGTATGTCATTAAGCTATTTCCCTTTCGGCGAGCCTCTAGGGGTAAGCGTGAAACTACCCGATTCGGGTAGTGTTTTTTTAGGTGGATTTGTAGTAAATGGGCTCACCACACCCACGACCGCCAACAGCAACGCAGTAGTATCAGACGGTCACCCATCCAAGTACTAACCGCGCCCAGCACTGCTTAACTTCAGTGATCTAACGGGAACTGGTGCTTCCAGCGTGGTATGGCCGTTGGTCATAATAAAATCACTCTTTTACAAAATGTAATGTATGTAATCACAAAAAAGCTGTTTTTTCATCGCCGCGCCGGCCGGGAGTTATTGTGGAGGTTGCGTACCCAAACACACACATTTCGCACACACGCGCAACGTCCGGGCTCGAAGGCCAGTAGTGGAGGCCCCATACTTCTTAGAATTCTTACCCCTAACCGCCCGTGGGTGAGCTCTTATGGAGGTTGTACTGTATTACTGAAATGCTTTTAATTTATAGATTTTTTTATATTTTTGTAAATTTCATATGGAAAAACTTTCTCTTCGAATTTCAATTTGTTTTTTAAGACCTAAATTAGAAATATAATTGTATTTTTACATTCTCATTCATGAGAGTGTAATGTAATCGTCCAAATTTTCGATCTCTGGTTTTTAACGGATCTTTACGTTTCGGCACTCACAGATTCCGAAAATCATAAAATTTTGTCGGTGTCTGTCTGTCTGTATGTCTGTATGTCTGTATGTCTGTATGTCTGTATGTCTGTATGTATGGTTACCTGAATGTTGTAGCCACGCTAACTTTTGAAGGATTTGTCGAATCGAGTCAGCCTTTGATAAACCTCTGAAGGGTCCAAAAATGAAGGTCAAGTTCGTTAACCAGATATTTTGGATGAAAATTCAAAAAGTGAGCACATTTTGAAAATTTTTGAGACCACTTTTTTTCAAGATTTGGAAATTCTATGCACGGTTATTCGCAGTACGTAAAAAGACAAACCATTTATCCCAATGACATTTTTCGATAAAATCAAAATTATCAGAGTTATAGCATTTTCAAAATCCAAAAAAACAAACGAAAATTAACATTTTAAGCCGAACAACGCACGATATGGAAAAAACTCATTAGAATAAAAACGTTTCTTTTTGAGAGCCGTACAAGATTATCATAAGGACTTTTGGAATTTTTTTGAAAAATCAAAAATTCAAATTTTGATCGCACTAAAAATAATAAA
>CAKNWT010261435.1:480-15466 GCA_932066315.1 Andricus coriarius
AACAAGGGCTGAGCGAGATGGGACGTTCTCAGTTTTATTGGAGTCTGGATTTCTCACTTTTCTGCTCAGCCGGAGGACTTCCCGAACGGAAATTTCCCCTCTCTGAGGACTCAAGACTTCCAGGTTTTCTAGGATTTCAGATTCCGGGATGTCAAGGGGAATGTCTCTGATGACACCCTAGCAGGAGCAAAAGCTGGCTGGAATAAAGGCTACGAACCCTTTGCTTTTAAGTTGGGTGTCGTCGAGCAGTCTGTTGGCATCAAAGCTGGATTTCAGTATAACGTACAGCTTTCCAAAGCCATTACGCTTGATGTCAAAAACTGCCTTTTTATGTGGGGATCCGTTAGAAAGCACGTATCGGCCAAAATACACTTTGTTCAGGGGTTCCTTTGCTTTATCGGATTCTGGATCCCTTTGAATGATTACTTTACATTGTCCCAGCTGGGACTCAGGGAAGCGGTAAGTGGTGTTCGGTCCTTTTTTTCTAAAAGAATAAGTGAGGTTAGAATTGATTACAGGCAACGTTTTTACTGTATTCAAGGGTTGAGTTATGGGCTCTTTGCTGAGAACAGAGAGTTGCGAGGACTCCACGTTGTCAGCACTGGAAATGTCAAATTCTGTCACTCCTTCCATCTGTCCACTGTCCGTGTCTGAAAAAGGAGTATCGTCGGCAGGGTCTGTCTTCGAGTGGATGTCTGTCAGTTTCAGTTTTTGTTTCAACGACTTGCTGCGTTTCGCCCCGGGTTGGTGTTTTTGAATCCCCCTGAGTTTAGTGTTTTTGTCTTTTCTAGTGTTGGTGTCATTGTCTACGTGTTTTTCTGTGTTTCTTTCATGTTGTTTAGGAAACATTAGGGCATCTGCTGTTAGAGGGGAAACTGCTGATAAAAGATCAATATAAAATGAGGATGAAAGAGAAGTAGTCCCCCTGAGTCCTCGAACTCGTTATTGTGCGTAGCCATGTTACCACAATTTCGTCGCCTGTTCCACGTTTCCCGCGCTTACGCGCGACACCCCGCCCCCGCCAGCCGGCGAGGAGGTTAGGTTAAACCTGGAAATCTAACTAAAAGGGATTTCGTTGACGGTCTATTACGAGAATTAGGGTGTGACCCTTCACTCACTGCCCTTTCACTGGCAGGACAAAACGCACTCTCATGAAATTTAAAAAAACGCACTACGATTGGAGAGAAGCTCTACAGGCTACCTTCAGCCATCGCGTCGGTCACGGAACTCGTGCGGAGGATCCATCCAGTCGGCTTCAATGCGCATTCGCTCTGTAGCGCGTTATTTTCAAATTTGTCAGACTGCTCCTTGCCCCTTATGATAGGCTACCTAGCCAAATTTAATTCAGTTAATAGCAAAATAGCAAACTCCAATACCCTTCCGCCGTTATGTCGTATGATAGATCTCATGTTGAAAAAATGTTTATATTTTAATTTATAGAAATAAAAAATGATATCATTATAATTATATAAAATACATAATAAATCAATAAAACCCACAGAATAAGATGTCTTTTGCTGAAATTATTATTTATTTCTATACAGTATATATTTTTATACATATTTTTATAATTTTACCATTTAATAATCAGAAGATTCTCGGTGTTGGAATAATAATTAATTATATCTGAGCATATGAATGATCTAAATCTATGATTAATGTAGGGCCAGCAGGACTGTTTAATTTGTTATCAGTCATACATTCTCAGAGAGCGTCTTTCGTGTAAATCAGTTGGTTTTGATTTTAGTGTCTTAGCTTGATCTTTTTGTCTAATTTTTCGGATTGAACGGAATGAGCGTTGCGGTTGAATTTTTTTATTATGTTATGAATTCGGTGGTGGGGAATCAGTGTTGTTTTCTATCTTCGCTGGAAATAATGATGGGGCCTCGTGCACCGACACTTGAGTAATTATGCGCTCTAGTTTTTTACAAATTAAGGCTTGGTCCTCCTCCGATTTATAACATGAGCTTCTTATGACTGAATAGAATTTACAAGAGCATCACATTGCTCATCAAAGTATGAAGAGGAGGATTTCACAGAAATTGATGTTCCACATAAATTTGAAAATTGAATACAGGCATGCACGTGTTTACAAAAATTTGCACAGGGTGAGTGCTTGCGGAATTTCCCGGGTTCCAACCCACGGTCAGTCTACCACTCAGACAATAGACTTTCGGCTGGGAAAATTTGAAACTGTATTTTCCTATATTAATGAATTTCTTTTTGTTCTTGAAAAACTTGTTAAGTTAAATTTTGTTATTCGATATTTTTTCTAATTTTTGCTTCCTCATAGATGAAGCTTTGTAATGGTAACATTTTGCAAAAAATTTTAATTCATTTAATTAAAACTTCCTCAAGTTAATAATGTCTAATATAATGCTCTAATCAATTGTCCAAGTAATTGAATTTTGAAAAAAGATAAATTTTTTATTAAAAATGGAATAGTTAAATTTTCAGTTAAAAAAAATTAATTTTTAACCAAACTGATGTATTTTCAACCAAACTGATATATTTTCAACTAAAATGATGAATCTACAACTGGAATAGTTAAATTTTAAACCAAAAAGAAGAATTTTTAACTAAAATGATAGAATATTAAACTTAACCCTCTGCCTTGACTAGCGTATTCCCACTTTGTAATTTACACCACGTGACCACTGGTTACGATACAAAGTACATGAGTGTTAGTGCATGAGTTTCGGGATCGTATCCATTAAAAAAGTTCAGGGGCCCCCTGAGTAACATATTTTCTTGAAAATAAATAAATTATTAATAAAAAGTATTGAAAATAAAGTATAAGTATTAAAGTTGAATAAAAATGCATCAAAATTATTTCAAATTGGACAAAAAATGACAGATTTATAATACGAAATCATCATGTGGAACACAACCTCAAGAAGGAAACGTCAAAGTGAACAAAATACCTTTAAGTGGAAGAATTGTTCAAAATACATTTAATTTAAGGTAACTTTGTGTATTAAAATGATTTTTTGCCAGATTTCATGCAATTTTCGCGCCTAAAAGGTCACTTCGCATTCTGCAATAGTAGCTCGAGTCAAAGTTTCGTCGTCAGTTTCAACTTCTTTCAGCGTCAGCGTTATTTAATGGAAGGTGACAATATTGAAAACCGCAGTTTCGACTTCTTTCGTCTTCGACGTCGAAAACTGGCATAAGTTCCTCTTACTGATTTAACCTTCATTTCAACTTCAAATCATGTTGTGCAGTTTCGCCTTCTCTTTCAACGTGTTGATTGTTTTCAGGAGAGCTATAATATTCAGTTGTAATCAATTTAATTTTTA
Source organism: Andricus coriarius (assembly GCA_932066315.1). Taxonomy (NCBI): domain Eukaryota; kingdom Metazoa; phylum Arthropoda; class Insecta; order Hymenoptera; family Cynipidae; genus Andricus; species Andricus coriarius. The sequence goes on from CAKNWT010261435.1 coordinate 3,780, forward strand.
ACACACGCTCCAACCACCTGGGAGGAGGGCTAAGGTGGAGTAGAAAAATTAGAATGCTTAATTTTATTTTTGAAACGGAGGTTTCTCATTTTGACTCCAGGTATGCAAGCTGTCAATAAGTTAATTACGAATCGAAAAAATCTGAATCTGCAATAAAAAATATAGGTTCCCATTTTTAATTTTAAAGCACCCCCCGCCCCCCCCCCCAACCACCCACGGGTAGTGGAGTGCATTTTTGCGGCGTCGCTTTTCCCCTCGAGAATAAACAGTAAAAGCACCATTTATATGATTTCATTGTTCATATAGCGAACCTTTTGTTTCCATCATCGTTTATGCTACTTATTAAGGTCCAATATGTATTAAAATTGACTCCGGGTATAAGAGACTTATTATGCACTTTTATTGAATGTTTGATAACTAATATGCAGTAAAAAGTGGAAATTTAAGTGAAAATAAAAATGATATGAGAATAACGCAAACACATTTATACCTAATTTCTTTTATTATTATTTTCATATATGTACACTCTCTTTTCAAGTACAGGAGATCAGAGGTACGCTGGAAAAAAATGTCTTACTCAACTTCTTTACTGTTTACAGGGTATGCTAGGTACAATTGCTCGTCAATACTTATTGAAAAGCAAACAGTTTGCAATCGAGAAACGTCTACAGCTGAAACAACTTCAGTCAAAAGGCATTTACGTAAATTATCAACACGTATTTCATTATTTTGTCTTCCGCGAGCTGCGAAATAGTCATCTATAACAATCTGGCTAATGATTGCAAAGTGTCTGCTTTGGCATTCACAAAATTGCGTCAAACATTGGCAACGTACACACATTTTGATCAGACAATGGATTGATCCAAAATTTTCTCGACCAAGATCATCCGTATATTTTACAGCACATGACTTCGTAGCCAGTCTTCGTGGGTACATCTCAGCCACATACAACTGACTATTTTTTAATAAACGCAGGTATCGCCACACCCTGCCTTCGACAGCTACATTGGAATTTCTCAAGGCGTTTCGAATCATTATAGGTATTTCTTCAACCAGTCTGTAGTGACCTACATTATAACAATGAGGACCTAAACGCTCTTTGATTTTTAATTGCTTTCTTTGACTGCAACAAAAACTTTTTATTGTTCCTTCCGGAAGGCCTTCAATGTACTTCGCCATGGTCACAAATTGAGTATGTGATTTTACCATTTGAGTTTCTATATGCCACGTTCCATGTACGAGTCGCAAAAATAAACCATTTAAATTTTCATATTGCATGCAAGAAAAAGTCCACAAAGGGCCTAAAACTCGAACACAGTGAGCTAAATGTATAAGCTGGTGAATATTGATCGAACAAAAAATTTGCCCATGCTTTTCTTCAAACTGCCGTACAAATTTGCATAATAAATCTTCAGAAACGTCAATCATTTGCTGATGAATGTTTTCAGAGTCAAGTATTGAAATAGCTTGTTACAAGTAAAAGGTAATGTTCAAAGTAGTCTATTCTCATAATACCTTCGAGAACTGGTACTGAGTAATAATAGAACCATAGTTTGAGTTCTGATGCTTTCCAATGCAGGAGATCTTCCACTGAACGTGGCATACGATGCACGAATTTTGGGGGTTTGATTCCTTTCAATCTTCTATTAATAACGTCAATAAATGCTGACAAAGAGAATGGAGAATTTCTGTATTTTGAGTGAAACCAAAGCGTTAATAATTTTTTTACGACACCGCCATCTACACCGTGCATCTTGTCGATTCCTATTCCTCTCACAAAATCGGGCATTATTCTAGAAAAAGCATTCGGACCCTTAATTCCCATGATAGGGTTATCGGGAGTTGCATTATCACCATAAGCAATACACTCTTCGGTTATTCTCATTCGCGGATTTTCCACGTACGGATAAACGCGAACTGAACCACGGGGATTGAGTGGAAGTTGTTCTCCAGCACAGTAGCAAGTAGGGCATCCATTTTCACCATTGAATTGAACAAAATTCAAAAATTGAGCCTTGGCTGGTAAATCGCATGCACCTCTCAAAAGTACCCCCCGAACAGTAATTTTACGATTTGTATTTGGCAATTCAATTTGGATACCTCAATGAAAAATGTTCTCGAATTGCTGGCGAAATTTATAAACAAAATAATTAGCATTCGGTTTCTTATTTCCAAACCATATTCCTGCAAGAATTGTATTTTCTTTTTTAAATCTCATTTTATAGGGCAATTCATTAATTTTCAAATACAAAGGCCAAAAGCCAACTTCGGACGATTTGAATATTGGTACTCCATCAGCGTACCAACTAAAAGAGATATTGTTTGGATTTAATAAGAATCCATTTTCCATCCATGCTTCATATAAGGTACCATCATAAATGTCACTTACTACTCCCGGTGGATTAGCAGGTCTCTCGAATCGCCATTGTAGGCTAGTATAAAAATCTCGTCTTTGAAACATTTCGGTCAATTGAGTATCGAATGGAAGTTCTGAAAAATAAGAATTTTTTTCACGTAGGCATGAAGGACAAATATCGTCAACACCAGTTAATGGTATAGTACATGTGGAGCAGTAGAAATCCTTGTGGATTTGTGTTTCTTTGAAAGAAAACTATTTTTGAAATTTGTATAAACTATTTTGAATCAAATTTTCTTGCAAACAATGGAAATTGATCACGGTGATGATATCTGCGAGACAAGAGTAATCTACGTTGTGAAAAATAAGGATCGCCAAAATTAACAACATGCTTTCACCCACAGTAATACTAGCGCCACGATACAAAGGTCGATTATCGCCAAAATGTTGCTGTGCATCGTCGTCATCTGGCCTTCGTTGATTTTCTTCATTATGACTGTTATTTTCAGCCGGTTCTTCTGCTATCTCATCGAAAATATCATCGTCCTCATCCAGTGGAAAAGGGTGCATGTGGTCCGCATTTTCATCATAATGATTATCGACTCCCAGTTGTTGAATTCGGCTGCATTTGCTTCGTCGAAATTATTTTCTTCATAAAGTTGCGGATTTCTTGCCTCGAGAATATTTTCATGATCATTGAAGGCATGATTATTAACGAGATCATTTACATCACGTGCTCCATCCATTTGTACAACACGCTGTTCCATATTTTCTTCTTCATTATTAGGACGTCTCGGTCTTTCATTCGCCCCAAAAGTATGATCTTGAATAGGTTGAAGAGCTGGGCCTGGGATAATTCTGCGAAAAACTACACATAATACATATTTATTCAACTTAGATGTTTTTACATTTACATATTTGAAGTTGAAGAAGTATTAATCCAAGAAAGTAACCCCAAACGTCGTACATCATAAGTACGTACGGTCGTACGTGATAAGTAGTAAGTAATTTTCCAATTTTTCATACGTAAATTCTTTACATATTAAAATTTAAATCATTCATAAATAATTCCGGGAATTTAAATGATGAAAAAATGTATAAGATTTATCAAAAACTGATTGAGGAATTTTTCGAATATTTTTAGCAATTTCCAAAAATCCTCATAAATTATAGAGAGTATCAAAATGGAAATAATTTTAAGAAACATCCTAAACAGTTGATATTTTTTTTCAAAACACTCAATTTTTTGTATTATCAAGTATAATATTTGACTTTCTAAAACAAGTTTTCTCTACTTTCTACGTAAATTAAAAATTTATTGGATTCCTTTGACTGAATATGTATAAAAAAATTTACATTGATTACTAAGAATATGTTAAAAGTATAGTCTTTTTAAAATTGCAAGACTACATTTTGAAGTACGTAGAATAGCTCGACAAATGTTGTGTAATAAAGACAATGTTTCAAAGAAAGTTTCAAAATTCATCAATATTCACAGAAATGCTAAAATGTACCCCAATTATAAAAATAATCTGATAGAAATTCCTGAAATCAATTAATATCTTTAATAAATCTACAACCAAACAAATTGATGAAAATATGTGTCGTGAAAATTCGTATACTTTGTAAAGGAATTCAAAGAAAAAGTTCTCACAGAAATTGTTCAAAACTCTCAAATATTCTAAAACATTAAGATATTCGGAGCACAGAACACAAGTTTGGTGTAGAAATACAAAAATTCCACAATTTTACTAAAATTGCACAAATTTTACCAAAAATTTAATTAACGTTGTGTATACGGATCCGGCATATTTTGCCGTTTTCTAATTTTCTCTTCTGGCATATTTTGCCGGATTTTAATTTTCTATTTCGGCATATTTTGCCGGATTTTAATTTTCTATTTCGGCACATTTTGCCGGATATTAATTTTTTCTTCCGGCAAGGCACCTCTGTGACTGGTTACAGAAATAATGTTGGTTTCAACCCCTATCCCTTTCCAACGTCTCGTGGGAGGCGGGGAGACACCCGTGTGACTGGTCACAAAAGTTACCAATCTATTAGAATGAATTTCTAAAATTTCCTTAAATTATCATATATTTCCATCCATTACCGTAATTTAAAAAATGTATGAAAAGTTGGACGAATTACCATAATTTCTAAATTTCCTGGAAATTTATCATTATTGTGGAAATTTATGAAATTTTTTGAAAAATTATGAAATTTGTAAAAATTTATGAAATTTGTTGTAATTTATGAAATTTGTAGAAATTTATGAAATTTGTTGAAATTTTTGAAGTTTGTGGAAATTTACGAAGTTTGTGAAAATTTGTGGAGATTTATAATAATTTACGGAAAATTATGACGTTATTAAAAATATGCCGGAAGAGAAAATTAAAATCCGGCAAAATCTTCCCGAAGAGAAAATTAAGATTCGGCAAGGAATACAGATATATACCCTATACAGGTGACACATAGCCTCTACCTGACATCAAGATCTCCGTTTAATTTTCTATTGTCCGACATATTTTTGAAAGGCCGTGTCTACGGGTACCGAAATATCGGTACGAATAGCTGCCCACTACAACTGTGGCTATTTGTACCGAAATTTCGGTACGAATAGCTCCGTGATATCACTTTGGCTATTTGTACCAAAAGTTCGGTACAAATAGCTACCAGATACTACTTTGGCTATTTGTACCGAAATTTCTGGGATACCTCCGATTAACTTGAAACTCCGTACATCAATGTATTTTGACACGCTGATTATGAAAATAATAGTGAAAATTATTACAAATTTTATTTTCAAGGTCAAAACCGCAAAAAACTATAAACATGTCATGTTATTTCCATTTATTGCAGTAAATAATAAAAATTTAACGAAAAATCTTACTATAAAAGTTGTAGATTCCTTGGACAAGATTACGATATCCGTGGCGACAAAGTTTTAAAGCTGATTCCTATAGTATTTTTTGCGAGAAACACGGATCTGAAATTTCTATATCGATATCTCGAATAGTTTTCAAGATATATCGATTTAAAAAAAAGAATCAAAATATAATTTCTTAAAGTTCATTCCGATATGGGATTTTTTAAAGCCATCCCGCCCCCACGAAGCGTTGGAAAAGAGGTAGGGGTGTGACCTTTCATTATTTCTGTGACCAGTCACAGGGGTGCCTTCCCGCCCCCCACTAGAAATCGTAAAGGGATAGGGGTGAGACCTGTGTTATTCGATTATTCAATTTAACAGAAAAAGATAGATATCTCGAAAGCTATTACAGGTATCGATTTAAAAATTTCACATCCGTGTTTCTCGAAGAAAATACCATCGAAATTAATCTTCAGAAATTATAGTAATTGAAAATAACAGTCAATAATTTTACCATAAAAAATCGATATATCTCGAAAACTATTCGAGATATCGATTTAAAAATTTCAGATCCGTGTTTCTCGCGAAAAATCCTATCGAAATCGATATTCAGAAATGATTGTAATCAAAAACAAAAGTTAATAATTTTAACATAAAAAAATCGATATTTCGAAAACTATCCGAGATATCGATTTAAAAATTTCAAATTCGTGTTTCTCGCCCAAGATCCTATAGGAATTCACATTAAAACGATTAAAACTTTGTCCCCACAGATATCGTAATCTCCCCATCCTTTGAAAATACACATTCTATGTCGATTCTATTTTTACTCTACGTTTGATAGTTTTCGAGAAAAAGAACGATCATTACAAAAAATCACAGAAATACAGCACAATGTGTAGCCGTGTGATGTAACTTATATAAAAAATTCCTGGAAGGTGAATTCGTGCGCGTAGAATGGACCGGAGAAGCGAAACTTTCAAAAGCGGAGGTGTTGGAAAGGGGTATGGATGTCATGTAAAATATTGGTTTTTCAGAAAAACTGTATATAACACAAAAGGTGTATTTCCTAAAAATCTACAACATCTATTTAAAGCTTTTTTGTAATTTTTTATTATTTACTGAAATAAAGCAGAAAACATGACATTGTTATAGCTTTTTGGGGTTTCACCTTCAAAATAAAATGTGCGCCTATTTTATCCATCATTTTCGTAATCAGCACGTAGACACTTCCTTTTTGAAAACATCAACAAAGATTTTACCAAAAAATTAAGAATTTCAGTAATTTGGAACATTTCCGTGAAAGTAAGTATGATAAAGGTTTCGGAGCACATAACACAAATTTTGGGTCAAAATAAAAAAAGTACACAATTTTGCTCAAAATTCAACAATTTTATCAAAAATTAAAAAATTTAATAAATTGGTAGATTTAGGGTAAAATTTTTGAGTGCGAAATTGTAGAATTTTTTAAACTCGACCCTAAATTTGTTTTCTGCGCTCCGACACCCACCTCGTGCCGACTTTCATGAAAATCTGCCGATTTATTGCAACTTTTTGATTTTTTGTCAAATTATTGAATTTTAAGCAAAATTGTAGAACTTTTTTTATTTTGACCCCAAATTTGTGTTCTGCACTTTGAAAACCTTCCTCCTACTAACTTGCATATGGAAATCTACGAAATTCCTAATTTTTTGGTAAAATTTTTGAATTCTGAGTAAAATTGTGGAATTTTCTAATTTCGACCCATAAGCCGAAAATTTGTGTTCTGTGCTCCGAATCACCGCTCGCACAGAATTTCATAGAAATCTACCGACGTGCTTTTCGACGTAGTTTATTACGACGTCGGAATTTCCAATAGGGTTTACAACTTGAAAGTTTATTATGTAATCTGCGTATTTATATAAAATAATCACTAACCGTTCATTGAAGTTAGGTTCGATGTTGTTTCCAAGGTCATTTTTATGTTCTTGAAGCACTTGATGCCTGCTTTGTGGGCCGAGATCATCAAATGCCTTTCGTGACATTTTTCCAAAAAAGCGCTAAATTTTACTGTTTTTGGGGGTGCAATTTTCACAAATCGAGTAATGTTAGCACCATTCATCATGTATAGTCTATTTTATGATCATCGCTATATGCGCATGCGTAGTCGCCATTTAAAAAACTGAATGGGAAAATACGAATCGTGCAGACACTTTCTGTTAAAATGTCATCGATGTCACAAGTGCCATAAGAAAAATGCTTGTGAAAATATCACCGAAAAATCAATAAGGAACGTTGATAGTATCTAACAATAATGCGCTTTGAAAAGTGTAAATCATTTGACTCATGCATAAGCACAGAAAGTTTCTGCCAATGCGCGCTATTCTTTGCCTTTGTAACGAGCCAATCACTGCTTCTTTTTCAAGGCAAGACTATACAGCCAATCACCGAGAAGTTTACATAAGAAAAAACATTCAGTCCGGATCGCGTCTAATTTTGTGAAGTACATGCGCGTTGCTCGACGTTATTTATTGTTAAGTAAGCATGTCAGTGATAATGGAAAAACCAGCGCGAACAGGGAGAAAAAAATCTTGGGCCCTCATCTGGTGGACGGATTCCGGACACAAAGATATAATCGCCACAACGACGCTTCCAAAAGAAAGTCGACAACCAGGTTTAACGACAACCCTCACGTGGAAGAACCATGTAACAAACGAAAAAACAAAGCATCAAGCAAAAATAATTGCTATTAGCAGTAAGTAACAATTTTTCTCAAAAATTTATCAATTAAAATGGCAAAACTCTCATCAGCACACAAAAATGGAAAATTTAGACTTTTACGAATTTTTCACGATTTTTTTCGTATTTGAGCTCACTGCAAGCTCGCAACGAGCAGTTTCGTGCCATATCAAAATATTGATTTCCGTATCATTTTGAACTTTTTTTTACTGTGCATTGGGACAAATTCAAGAATTGGAAAATATCGTAGATTTAGACGTTGTTTCCAATTCCATGTAGTAACTGGAAACTAATTTTTAAAGGAACGTTCATATATGTATGTAGGCAATTTGTAAATTTTCAATAATTCTTTGAACTTCTAGGATAATATATATATACATTAGGGTGGTCCAAAAAACGCTTTTCACCCTAGAGGGCAAGGCTCCCCCCTCAAAAGTTTCCATTTCCGGAGAAAGAAAATCCGTAATTTTTTTTCGAAATTCGAATATTAACACGTGCCATCGGGCACTTCAAAATCCCATTTAGTTAACATGGGGAAATTTTGCATTTTCGAAAAATTGAACTCATAATTCAGGGTTTGATCGAAACTTGCCAAGCTTTGTATACATTGAAGAGGAGTAACTATGAAATAAAACCATATTAATAACTTTAATTTTTAACCCACCATTACCCCCCGCCCCCGGCGGCCCAAATATGACCCAAAAATAAAAAAACTCCATTTTTACGTATTGTACTTTTTACCAAATTGTTTTTTCTCAAATTGGTATCCTATGCTACTTTTTGTTGAATAATTATATAATTTTGATACATATCTTTTAATGTTTTTATCAATTTCTATTTGTTTAAACAATTTTGATTTGCTTAAGCAGTTTTTTTTCGAAAACGGTAAAAAAATGAAATAAAATAAAATACATATAATTATTTTTTTGACTGTATAGTGTATAGAAAGAATATATTAACCATTTTTTAATTGCTTGAACAAATATAATTTGTTTAAACAATTATCTTTCCAAAAATATTTTTTAAATCGTATATTCTGAATTAAACATAATATTGAATGATTTCGAGGAGTAGTAAATTCTGTTTGAAACGTCGTGTCATTGTTTAAACAATATTTATTCGTTGAAAAATATGAAGAAAGCAATAAAAAATAAACTTTTACAATTTACATTTTGTTATGTCTTTTATGATTTATTAAATGATGGGCCAAAAAATATCTTAGCAGAATTTATTACTCCTCGAAATCATTTAATATTATGTTTAATTCAGAAAATACGATTTTAAAAGTATTATTGGAAAAGTAATTGTTTAAACAAATTATATTTGTTTAAACAATCAAATATTGTTTAATATATTCTTTCTATACACTACACAGTCAGAAAAATAATATGTATTTTATTTCATTTCATTTTTTTAAAGTTTAAAAAAAAAACCGCTTAAGCAAATCAAAATTGTTGAAAAAAATAGAAATTTATTAAACATTAAAAGATATGTATCAAAATTGTATAATTATTCAACAAAAAGTAGCATAGGATACAAATTTGAGAAAAATCTAGAGATCTATGGGTCAATTTTTAGAAATGTTGAGAATAAACAATAAGTATTTGTCATATTTGGGGCGCTTGGGGGGGGGGGAGGAAGGGTGGGTTAAAAATTGAAGTTATGAGTATGGTTTTATTTCATAGGTACTCCTCTTCAATCTCTAAAAAAACTTCGCACGTTTCGATCAAACCCTGAAGTATGAGTTCAATTTTTCGAAAGTCCAAAATTTCTCCATGTTAATTAAATGGGATTTTGAAGTGCCCGATGGCACGTGTTAGATTCGAATTTTGAAAAAAAAATTAGGGATTTTTTTTCTCTGGAAATGGAAACTTTTGTTGGGGGGGGGGGGCTTGCCCTGTAGGGTGAAACAAAATTTTCAATGCATTTTTGGACCACCCTAATATACATGATTTGCAAGTGCAGAATTAAAAAATATGATTTTGAAGTTTTAGATTTGTTCATTCTTAGAAAAAACCGTCATCAATTTTCAAATATTATGATAGATTTTACATTCTCATCAGAGAAGGTATTAGATTTGTGCAAAAGACCTCGTCCCCCCCCCCCTATTTTTGTCAAACATCCACGTTTTGAGACCTTCTGAACCTTTTTTTAATCAAAAAAAATTATTGGAGTTATAGCATTTACAAAATTCCCCCAAAAAATGGAAATAAACATTTCAAGCCAAAGAACGCACGATATGAAAAAATCTCAGAAGACGAAAAGCGTTGCTTTTTGAACGCCCTGCCAGATTTCTACGATAGCTTTTTGAATTTCCTTGAGAAATCGAAAATTCAAATTTCCATCGCACAAAAAATAACGAAAAATAAAAAATTCCATTTTACGGTCAAACTTTGGATGGTACAAGAAAAGGTGAATCAAAAAAAATTGCGCATCCAAAAAAGATTTACAAATTTGTCCTCAATCACTTTTTGATATGACGCGTAGTTTTTGTTTTATTCGTAAAAACCATTTTAAATAAGAAAAATTACATTTTTGGACAACTAAAAGAAGCTAAGAAAAAATAAATAGACAAAATTTGTTAACCAAAAAAGAGCTACTTTGCAATAATTCATTTTGGGAAAGGAGACATAGTTTTTGTTTTAATCGTGAAAAATAACAATAAAAAAATTAATTTTTAGGAAAAACGACGTAAGGTACGGAAAAGAATTAATAGACAAAAGTTGTTTACCCAAAAAAGATATGTAAATTTGTAAAATTGCTGTTATTTTACAGCTAACAGAGATGAGTTGGAGCATTTGCCCCTTACTGACTCAGGAATAGTACTCGATGAGTCTGATAAGATTTTTTCTCAAGAAGCGTTGATGGAAAAACAACAAATTACTCAACAAGACAGAGTAATTGAAGGTTTGAAAATATCAAACATCCAGGAAATGAATGCGACTTTAAAAAAGGACCGAGGGATATTCGAAAATATCGAATTTTCGAAGAAATTGGCTAGCAATACGCCAACAGTCACCAAAAATGTCTTGCTGGTTTGTTTGATGATTTATATCAAAATTAAGATATTTCGTAATCAGGGTGCCCACTTTCTGGGAAAACAGGGAAAATACAGGGTTTTTTTATCAGAAAGTCACAGGGAAAATCGACAACCGTTGCGCATAGAGTTGTTTCTTAGCTCCATCTTCAGCTTGCAGCAATAATTTTTAGAACTTAAGTAAGTTCCGAGCCCTTGGTTCAAAGAGAACGAATTATGTTCTTAATTCTTGCAGAATAAAGTGCTTATATTCTCTCGCATTGTTGCCTCCTGCGAGGCGCCCGTTGGCGGTGTGTGTATGAGATTCTTAACATTTTTACCCACCTAAAATATCTTTGATTTGACTGATTGAGAAACCAAAGATTGTACGATTAAAACTTTTAAAATCTCTGTTCTGTACTATTATTCAGGGTGTCTAGCGTCCTTGAAATCCTTGAAAACCTTAAAATCCTTGAATTTTTCTTTACCTGAAAAATCCTGGAAAGGCCTTGAATTTTTCTCATGGTCCTGGAATTTTTTTTACCTTGAAGAAAAAAAAATTTGTTTTCAAATGTTTTCTCTGCTGAACAGAAAAAGACTGCTGAACCGTTTTTTGGAGGTGCACGTATAATAATCAGGGTATAATTGTAATACCAGGTGTATAAGCTTAAATCCGCTGTTTGCTCAGAGATGGCGGTAGTGAACATATTTAGCTACAATAGAAACGTCAT
>CAKNWT010261436.1:0-11462 GCA_932066315.1 Andricus coriarius
ATTAGTTATTGTTGTCTCAGGCTTAAGATAGTTACAGCCCAATATGTCGCAGGCATTTTTTGCTTTGGATTTTTATTTTTTTTTTAAATATTTTGCAGGGGGTTATCCTGGCATATATTATCAGTCACGGACGCATTTTTTTGTAATGCTATTAATTGATCTGATAAAAGCAGTGTGCCTAATTTGATAGATTGGACAAATCCTGGTTTTTACCCCATCATTCATCGCCGGGGTTGCGCCCAAGGGCAGGAGGGGGGGGGGGGGCATTTTCTCAAACATGTTCTTGGGTGAACCCGGTTTTTCACCATAGCCACGGACTAAGTGAAGTGACTGATCTTTTGCGATGATGTTGTAGGTACAAAATTAGGAGAATGGTGTAGTTTGGAGTTCGTCTTTTACCGCTGTTATCCTTACACAGCGGCTGCGAGCGTAGGAGGTGAAAACAGTCACCTCTGGATGCTTTCTGAGAGCTAACATCTGCCACTCCACATAATTTTAGTCACTTGCTTCCTGATGGTCTAGAAGATTTCTTACAATGCCGAAATCACAATAGGATGAATAGATGCACGTTTTACATTCCTCCATATAGTCTTTACTTCATGCCTTAGCTCACTATACTTACGGATCTTGTTCGTATATATTGCCTGCATATCTCGTTTAAGTGATCAAGCAATGTCGATGATGTAGGCTTTTCCGCCGTTTTTTTCTCGCATCACGATGTCGGGTCGATTAGCTCGGATGTATGATCCGTGTTGATAGTAACATCCCAATATAAGATGTAATCTTCGTTTTCTAAAAAAAAGCACTGGAATGTATCTATAGAAAGGCATCTATTCTGTTAAGAGTCCTATGATTAGGACAAGTTGTTGATGTATAAGGCCCGCCACATCCTTATGTCTGTACCTATATTCTCTTTGAGCCTTTACGCGTCAACCATCAATAATGTGTTCGATGGATTCGCTGTTTTCTCCACATAATCGGCACCGGTTAACCACGCCTTGATGTAACATGCGTTCGCGATGATTTCTGGTGCTGACAAACCTGTCCTGAATAGCAATGATGAATCCTTCCGTTTCTGGATACATGACGCCCCATTCCAGCCAAATATTGGATGCCTCACTAATCACTTCATATTGACCTAACGTTTTGGGGTGCTCGCCATGCACTTTTTGTCTGTAAAGCGCAACATCTTGCTTGCTGTTAAAATAGTCTCGTAACTATATAACTTGTGACTAACACAGTTTCTTGACATCGACAACGTGCCTTCCCGTCTATGTCGTGATAGGTGTTGATTGCCCCGATATTTTTTGCTAAGTTCAGAGAACTCTTCAGAATCAAGCTGAGTCTTTTGGTGAAGGCAGTGGTTAGGCTTTTCTTTACTATCGTATGCTGAATACCCTTAGATTCGAGAATACCCAGATTTTTATATGACTCGCCCTCAGCCATTGCCTCGATGTCATTCTCAAACTCGTTCTCTTTCTCTGCGGTCCATAAATCTCTGCAGTTTCTTATCTGAAGTAGCTGATAGCTTCATGTCATGATGTTAGTCAGCTCTATTCCAGGGTTATTGCGAGGTCTTGCTTTCTCTAGTTGTAATCACGCAGCGTCTGCATTGCTACTGTTCATTTTTCCGTAAACAGTCGACCATTAGTTAGTCACGGCTTTCAATTGAGAGACTTCGGTATCTTTCTAGTTATTTTGCTTTACACTCAGTTCACGATAGAACTTTCTTTCATCTGAGCCGCTGTCAATAAAAAGTGGAAATAACTCGCAGGTGAGTAAAACACAACTATAGAAAAGTGCCTAAAAAAATTGGATATAACTTTCGTCTGTAAAAAGCAGTAATAAAACATTAGCAGTAAAAAGTGGACACGCGCGTGTACAAAGTACTTTTTTATAGCTGCGTTTTACTCACCTACGAGATATTTCCACTTTTTATTATTAGCGTCTAGTCTGTTTGAAAGGTTCGATTTTGTCGACTTCTTGCACTACTTTTCTTGTACAGACGCAGTCTAGCAGTAGGCAAATTAAAAATCTGCCGTTGGGAGTCTATAATCTCATCCAATATTTCTGGTGTCAATGTCTCGATGCACTGAGGTTGGATGATTTTAATAACACGGTCTATCAGCTTTCTGGTTCTTTTTCCTTTCTTATATTAAGTGAATCCACCCAATTCGCACCTTACTTTGCTGATATCCATATCCAACCTGACCTTCCATGGTGGATCTCGAATCCTTTCGTGGGGCCAAGACTGCATTTGTAGACCTAGTTCTGCGACACAGCGTTCTAACGTCTGCCACAGCTGCATAATATACAAGAGTTTGCACCTCTAACGCAGTTTGTGTTGCGTTCAAATGCATAAGTAAAACAGTGCTGTTCAGGTGTTCTATTAGTGCACGCAGATCCTTCGTGATGTTCATCTTGGGCAAAGAATGCCTTTGTGTTATTCTACATGTCTGAACTCTAGTAAACCATGACCAAAATTCCTCTCAAGGTGCTGAAGTTTTTCTGTGATTTCGCTGTTCACGTTATAGTGGATCCGGCACTTGTACATTGTCCCTAGCAGCTATGCCTTTAGTTTCAATCAGGTATTCGTTGTCCACATGTTCTAAAGGGACTTCATTAATAGGAAGCTGCTGTTCCACTTCCATTTTGATAGCAGCTATTTCAACAGCCAAAAGCAATCTATTTACAGATATTGAGCGTTTCTGATCTGCTAGATTCTGCTCATTTATTCTTGTGGCTAGCTCTGGATACTTTAGTAAGAAGAATCAATGGCGTTGTCTCCTGACCTTTTTGCCCACTTTTCTCTGCCAAAGAATAAAGGGGCATAACATCTCTGTTCATGTGGCATGTCCATTTTAATCGCCTGTGGATATTCAAACAGACTATAGAATTATGGTCTAGGTTGCTGAACCTCTGCTTCTGCCTCTGGTGGAATTAGGCCCTCTACCTGTGGAGGATGTGGTGATGCTGGATCATCAAGAGTTTTTGCTAAAGCACCAATTGCTGCTGTTTGATCGTCTGATGCGGCGCCCTCTACTGGATGTTCATTGTACACATTTCTCCACGCCAAATCAACCTGGTGTTTATCTTCATTACTCGGTCTTCTGAGATATAAGATTATTTCAGATGTCCTTCATCTTACCTATAAATTGTCTAACTGAAACCTCCTGTATGTTAGGATACTTCGCATCAAACTTCATTCTAAAGTGGTATTTCTTTTCGCTTTTGGTTCGGTATTTCTGTTGAGCTGGTTGGCTGCAAATTGCTAACGCTAGCCAAAGCATCCTCAGCAGGCACAGATGATGTTCCACTGCTTACCGTTTGTCGCAGATGTACTGTCTAGCAACCTGTTTTGTTTGTGAGATCTGCCTGACCAACTCGCAGCTCACCATCACCACCGTCCCGCATACTGTGGCCCTCAGCGGTGGCTCCAGGGGGCCCCGGAGATCCTCGAGGAGCGACAAGCGTTTCAAAATATTTAAAATATTCTCCATGATAAATCATGGGTTTTGGTGTTCCTCTTAGTCCCTTTTCTCTTCATTCTCTGTCTGTCTGGCACAGGAAACCCTATTAGTAGCAATGCTACAGCCAGCATAGCCGTCAAAGCCATGAGAGGAAAGCTAAAGCCCTACCGCGACGCCAACGCGAGAAGACCTTCGGTAGGCTACCTTATTTTTTTAAAACTTGTTCTCGGGTGAACCCGATTTTTCGTCATAGCCACGGACTAAGTCAAGTGACTGATGAGATGAGGATATTTGAAGTTAATTTAATACGATGTTTGAAATCTTTTGTGATGATGTTGTAGGTACAAAATTAGGAGCATGATGTAACTTGGAGTTTTTAGATGTTAACCTTACACATCGACCGCGAGCGTCGGAGGTGGAAGAAGTCGCTTCTGGATACTTTCTTAGAACTACCATGATGGGGGGCCATTATTATTTTTTTTTTCTTTTAAACTTTTTCGGTGAACCCATGGTGTAGTTTTTAGTTCGCCTTTTACAGCTGTTGTACTTACACAGCGACCTCGAGCGTTATAGGTGAAAACAGTTGCCTCTGGATGCTTTCTTAGAACTATCATCTGACACTCCACAGGTTTTAGTCCCTTGCTTCCTGATGATCTAGAAAGTTTCTTACAGTGCGACAGATGCTTAATAAAACCGCCTTCTGAGCTGCAGCTAGTACCCCACTGACCTTTTATGCATGGACGAACTTAAACTCTTTTCTTTCTCAAAAGAGGACCTTAACATCCTGGCGGAGGTGGTGAATAGGTACTCTAAAGCGATTAGCATGAGCTTCGGGCTGGACAAGTGTGCCTGCCACCACCTACACCAAGGAAGACTAGAAACTACATCAAAGGCGAGACGATCAGGATGTTCAACTCATAGGCGGAAATACCATTCAACATCTTAGTAATGGAGAAAGATATACATACCTTGGAATATCACAAGCGGAAACCCAAAATGTGCGTGTGTTAAAAACGGCCTCTTCAAAAAAGGTATCGCCAAATTCTCAGAAAAATTTGGGCTTCCGAATAATATGGAAAGAATAAGATCCAGGCGACCAATATGCTGGCCGTTCGTATACTGCTCTTCACGTTTGGTGCAGTAAAATGGAACGTTGATGAGTTCAAGCAACTTGACCGATGCACACGCAAGATGATGACAATCCATCGAAGTCATCATCCTAGATCTTTTGTACCTCGAATATACTTTCCTCGAGATAAAGGGGGTAGAGGCTTGTTATGCTTGGAGTGTCTTCATCGAAGAACGGTTCTAGCTACAGCCTGCTCAGTTCTAGATAGTGTAGATTCTCTTATGCGACTCGTACATCAACATGAAGTTGTCAATACTGCGGCGTTTCTACACCGTGCCGCAGAGGAGCTTGGCCTCCCATTTGATTCCAGCGGCACGACACATGGGCTCGCATTACTAACACCTTCGGTGCTCAAAGGTCGTGTACAGGAAGCAAAACTTATATTAGAGAAGTTATAGGTTCCGGAAGCTACGATCATTGTTCCTTAAAGCAGCCAATCCCGATGCAACTCTAACGTTTACGTCATCCACTTCTGCTCCTTCTGTCCTAGAAGGTAAGCAAGAGCGGGAAATTTACGCGAGAGAACATCGTTCAACACTGTTCCTTGGAGTCAGTTCTCTAGCCGTGGATGACCTTACGTGGCAGACGGGACAGTTGGAGATGAAAGTTTCACCTCTGTATACTTTTTTAGAGCTACCAATCTTTGTAGAATGTTATGAGGAACAGTGTTGACGGACCAGATGAAGTGATCCCAGAAGAACAGCCTTTTGCATCCGGTTTGCAATGGAATGAGCCTGAAGCTGGCAAGCCGGAATCTTGTTGAATTTGCTAAGAAATGATGCTTTCATACCTCCAAGACAGCCGATTATGAGAACTACAAGATGGACTTTAGAAGTACTTGATATTTCGCCCGTTTTTCTTCCTCCTTTGCCGTGATATTACCATCGGCTGGTGCCGAGAATTCAATCACGTAAATGATCTTGGTCTTCAGATCTCGGAGGAGAATATCAGGCTTCGTAGCACTAATACGTTGAGTGGTGGAGAATGAGAAATTCCAGTAGATCTTACACTGATCATTCTCCACAACGGACTCGAGTTCCCCCTGGGCGTGTGGCAAGACGGGCAATAGATCAACACCATAGAAGTGCCTAAGATGGTAATACGAGGGTTGCCTTTTATATTTTGAGCCTAATAATTAATAGACAATAATTGATAATCGAAAATGGCTTTATTGTTTTTCAAAGTATTCTCCCTGAAACTCAACACACTTTTGCATGCGCTTGAACCAATTTTCGAAACATTTTTTCCACTCCGATTATGGCACCTCCGAACATGCATTTTGAACGCATCAACCGCTTCTTCAGGCGTCCAAAAACGTTGACCTCGTAATTTATTTTTTATGTATGGGAATAAAAAAAGTCATTAGGTGCTAAGTCAGGGCTGTAGGCTGGATGACCCATCAATTCGACGTTTTCAGCCCTCAAAAAGTCCCTTGTTGCAGCGGATATGTGAAAGCTCGCATTGTCGTGGTGGAGGATGATTCGTCTTCGGGGGCTGATTTCCCTCATTTTTTTAAAGATATCCGGTAAACAAATGGTTGTATTCCATTCCGCATCGACCGTCCGACGTTGCTCCAACGGCACAGTTCCTATGTGGCCGGTTTTTCTAAAAAAACAGGCAACCATTTGCTTCGAAGTGCTTCGTGTGCGAACAATTTTTTTGGATTTGGCTCATCTTGGAAGATCCACACAGTCGACTGCTGTTTAGTTTCAGGGTCATAAGCATAAATCCATGTTTCGTCAACTGTTACGATGTCATAGACGTGCTTTGAATCACCGCGATCGAATTTTTTCAGCATTTGTTTTGACCAATCCACACGAGCCTTTTTTTGAGCGATTGTCAAGTTATGTGGGATCCAACGGCAACCAATTTTTTTGACAGCCAAATGTTCATGTGAAATTGCTTGCACGCTGGTCCCACTAATGCCAAGGATGCCTGAATCTCACGATAAGTCACATGACGATCTTGCATTATTAGTTCACGCACAGCGTCAATTTTTTCTGGGACAACGACTGATTTTGGGCGACCTTCATGACTCTCGTCACTGAGCGAACTGCGGCCGCGATTAAATTCGTTGTACCAGCGTTTCACAGTGGCCAAGGATAGCTTCATCGCCAAAAGTCGAAGTGAGTTCACGATTCAATTCCATTTTTTCGCTGAGACAATACTTTCAAGTCACTGAAAACAATACAGGTGATGCTCAAGTGACAAAACGTTCTGAAGAAGGTTATGTTTAAAAAGGTCAAACTTTCAATTGGAATCGTCAGATGGCACCTGTAAACACTAGTATTGCCAAGGCTTAAAATGTAAAAGGAAATCCTCGTATAACACTTTTAGAGCCGTATTGTGTTTCTCGATGTACCCATAACGTGCATACTTTGAGCATCCACTGAAGTGTTTCTGGCTCTTGCTTACACGCCCGGCAGTTAGTATCGCCTACAGGTATATTCATTATGCGCTCGCGGTAAACTAAGGTGTCTATAACGCCATCTTGACAGGCAAAAAGAAATCCCTCAGTCTCCGATCTTAATCCAGTAGACTTGAGAAACATGTTGGACAGACCCATTGCCAGCTCTTCTCTACGTATGATGCCGTAGAATTTACCATGAAGGGGCTTGTCAACATGTTCTCTTCGTAGAAGCGTATGTTCTGCTTCCTGTACACGACTTTTGAGCACCGAATGTGTTAGTGATGCTAGGCCATGTGTAGTGTCAGTGGAATCAAATGGGAGGCCAAGCTCCTTTGCGGCCCTATCTGCGGCACGGTATAGAAACGCCGCAACATTGACGGCTTCATGTTGATGTACCAGCTGCATAAGAGAATCTGCACTATTGAGAACGGAGCAGGCTGCAGCGAGAACCGTTCTTCGATGAACACACTCCAAGCCTAGCAAGCCCCTTTATCTCCCCCTTTATCTCGAGGTAGGTATATTCGAGGTACGGAAGATCTAGGATGATGACTTCGATGGATTGTCATCATCTTGCGTGTGCTTCGGTCAAGTTGCTTCAACTCATTAACGTTCCATTTTACTGTGCCAAATGTGTAGAGCAGTATAGGAGCGGCCAGCATATTGCTCGCCTGGATCTTATTCTTTCCAAAAAATTCGGAAGCCCAAATTTTTCTGTGAATTTGCCGATACCTTTTTACAAGGGCCGTTTTTAACACACGCACATCTTGGGTTCCCGCTTGCGGTATTCTAAGATATGTATATGTTTCCCCATTACCAAGATGTTGAATGGTATTTCCGCCTATGAGTTGAACATCCCGATCGTCACTCGATGGTGTAGTTTCTAGTCGTCCTTGCTGTAAGTGGACGCAGGCACACTTGTCCAGTACAAAGCTCATGCCAATTGCTTCAGAGTACCTATTCACCGCCTCCACAAAGATGTTAAGATCTTCTTTCGAGGAAGCAAAGAGTTTAAGGTCGTCACTATATAAAAGGTGGTGGACCTTATATTCTCTTCTGTTCGGCGGACCACATAGGTATCCAGAGGCACTCAAGGAGCTTAATAAGTAGCGCATGGTTCGTGTCATCGAATGCCTTACGCTAGTCAATTCAAGCCATGGACAGTATGCGTCGATACCTGATCGAGTCTAGGGTAATACACCTGTCTATTAACAGGTTCTCTCTGTAACCTGCCAGCCCTCTCTTGCATCCACGTTGTTCAATTATTGCACTCCATACCGGCTCGATAGATGTTAATATCCTCTTTTTAAGGATGCCAGTGAATAGCTTGTAGCTGGTGTTTAAACAAGCTATGGGCCTGTAGTTCTGTGAACTTGACAAATCTCCGGTCTTAGGGATCAACACCGTGCGTCCTTCCACTAGCCACTGTGGGATGGGTTATTCTCCGTTTAAGAAAGTAGTAAATATACGAGCTAGATGTTGGTGCGTAGAAGTGAACTTCTTCCACCAAAAGTTGTTGATTTTATCTGGCCCTGGCGCTGAAAAGTTTTTAGTTCTAGCGATAACTTTCTTCACTTCTTCAGCAGTAATTAGTGGACACTCTTCCTCTGGAGCCTGCAACCTTTGTCTTTCGCAAAAGTTACGAAAGAGTGATATATCTGAAGCGTCTTCATTTAGCTGATAAGTCTCTGCATACACTTTCTCCCAGAGGACTTGAATCTCTTCTCGAATAGGCGGATTTTTAACCGCACGTGACGTTTTATTGAACAGACGAGAAGGATGAGTAGAAAAGGTGGAATTTTCCTGAATCCATTTTACTAGCCCTTCAGGGCGCTGTTTCGCTGTTGAAAGAGATATTATTTTTAGCGTCCAGTGCTGCTTTATGGTCAAAAGTTTACACTTGTTCAGCGTGTGATTTGCTTTCCTTAAGTTTCGAGCAAGTGCCCTAACTTTTGGAGTGAATTTTTTATTTGATGTTATGTAGCTAATCACGCACTGAATATTTGATGCATGCCGTCCCGCCGTTTCAATTTTAATCTGAAGCTGTGCAATACGCTCGCGAGTCTTACTCAGGCGTACTGAAGTATCGATACTTCTATTGTCGCTAAGCAGAGAAACCGCCTTCTCGTAAACTACACAGTTCAGATTCCAGAGATTAACATCTTCAGGGAGCAAATCGGGGAGAGCATTATTAGCTTCAGATGATTGGTCCATCCTGAGAAAGACGATGGATAGATCTTCTAATTCTCATGTTGGCATTATCGGCTATCTGCAAATGTGGTCTTTCTGGAACGGGTGGTATGTTCGCTGTAGGATGTTGCTCTTCTTCTTGCCGAAAAAGAGCTTCATATCCGTTTTTGCGCAATAAGGATACCTGATCTCTTAAATACTGAGGCGTTTTATGAGCATATTCCGGGTGCATATTGACCCAACGGCCATGTATTATTATTGTTCATTTATTTTTCTGTCTGGCTTAAATTGATTATAGCCCAATATGTTGATGGCATTTTTGGTTAGAGTTGGATTTATGAATAGTCTGCATGGGTCTGTCCCAGTACATATCATCAGACACGGACGCATTTTTGTAATTCAATCAAGTGATCTTATAAGAACAGTGGCAAAGCCTGGTTTTTACCCCATCATCCACAATCTGGGTTGCAGCCAAGTGCATGATGGGGGGTCATTTTTTTTTAATTTTCTCGTGTGAACTCGGATTTTCACTAGCAGCTAGATGATTATGATACGAATAAGAAGAGTGTGAGATCATAATGAAGACAGCCTTTAATTGTCCAACTAGTTTCAATATTATTATTATGAAACTGACGATAAAGAATGCCATCAATGAAAGAGAGTTACGTGTGGAGAACTGGATGCAGCAAATGAATTGGCACAAATATGAGATGAACTCCTGATGAAGGAACACTAAATTAAGCCATGATAACTATGATGATCATTATTAATGAGTGACTTACACTATCCGTAGTAAACAGTCACATGTGGATCGAGAATCATGGGAAACAATTACTTTTCCGCAAATAGCGATATACAAGACACAAAGAATCTTTCAAAATTCATGGACTACCTGGTGATCCGACATAAATCGCAGACGAGACATTCCTACACCATCGCACCTGAGTTGTAAGTTCAGGCAGCAACGATGAAAAGAATCGAGACTCAATCAAGTTCATACCGACAAGATGGTGAATTAAACTATAAACTTTGAACTATAAACTATAAACTATAAACTAAACTATAAACTAGTTGTACATTTATTACTTTTACGTTTATAATATTTTCTCGAAAACGTCGTGAGACGTATTCCTATAACGCCATGTCAAAATACTCAATTCAAGGCTTCCCGCTCTTCAAGCCTCTTTTTTTTTTAATTGTTCACCCACTGACGCGGAGGAGAATATACCGCGACTGTGGTGGGAGTTGCCGGAACTGCGCAAATGAAAATAACCGTCTACAGCCAACGGGAAATAAAGTGGACAAGAAATAAGAGATATAGAAATATGTGAGCTTCTACTGTATTTGTCTATAAAAAATGTGTTGTTTATTATATCATAACAAAACCTGCTCAACTAATGTTGCTTCATGAAACATTGGTGATTGCAAGAATTTCCCTATCAATCACGAGCACCCATAGGTTAAAATAGAAAAAAGGTGGAATCTACACTACCGGTGCCAGCAAGGACAACCTTGCAGGCAAGCAAGCTGTTTGCGGGCTGTTTTTCTCAAAACGCGAAATGCGAAATGAAAGAGAATTACGTATAAAGTCATGCAAAAAACCTGAAAATATAAGTTTCAAGGTCTTAACTGAAAAAATCATGTTGTACAAAAGAATAATAAGCTGTTATCATTCTTTTCATGAAAATACGGTGAGCGCAGACCAAGTACTATCGGTGTGAATAGGAACTTCGTTAAACATAACCAGTTATTCATATAAATTGTGAAAATAGCTCATAATAAGAATGAAAAATTAACGATTTTATAATTTGATTGAATAGATTTTGAAAAATAAAACATTATCAAGAAATACTTATATGCTAAGAACCTATATTTTACTGTTGGACCCTTGGTATCGTCCATATTGCTAGTTGACGCACAGCCTAAAAAACTTCATATTAATTTTGAATCACGCGTGTCAAATAATAGATATCTCGTTTCAATTAAAATATGTGTGTATAATATGTACATAAAATATTATTTATGTGACCAGTAACAGGGGTGCCTTTCCGCCCCATGGGACGTTGGAAAAGGGTAGGGGTTTGACTAACATTATATCTGTCACCCGTCACTGTGGTGCCTTTCCACCCCCACGAGACGTCGAAAAAAGGTAGGAGTAACACCAACATTATCTCTGTGACCAGTCACAGGGGTGCCTTTCCGCCCCCCACGTGACGTTGGAAAAGGGTTGGGGTTTGAGCAACATTATTTCTCTTACTAGTCACAA
>CAKNWT010261442.1:0-15316 GCA_932066315.1 Andricus coriarius
TTTTTTCAAGTCTCATATTTTATTATTTCTGGAAACCATAAATTACATATTAGTAAGGGGGTGGGAGTAGAAATATTTTCTTCTGGTTCGTTCCTCATGAAAAAGAAGTATTGGTAGTACTGGATCCTATACTTACCAATACTTCTTTTTCATTAGGGGTTATTGGGTGGGGGGGGGGGGGGGGTCTTGGAGAGGGCCTATAATCCGTTACGTAATTTAAGTACGGCCCTTAGATTGAAGTTTTTTTTTGTAAGTGTCTACGCGTACCCCCTTATTTGTCCCCTTATTTGTATCGAAAAAATCTGGCTACTTGCACCGAAATTTCGGTACACGTAGCCACAGCCTTTTTTTAATTAAAAAAAGAGATATCATTTCAATGGGAAATCTCGCAGTGAGTTTGGGCTTCGAAAGGGGAATAAATGAATGTGGCTTGCACGTGTCGAAATCCACCTGCGCGTGCCACAAAGTAAAGTGTAGAATCCCTTTTCCACTCCTCCAAGCGAAAGCACTTGAATCTTCTCTGTGCAAGCAAAGGTCGTTTCCTCGAGGCTCACATTTTATACACCTCTAAACTATAGCATCAACCTATGCATTTCTGTTTTTCTGTTTTTCTGTTTTACGTTTTCTGTTTTCTGTATTTGGTTTGTAATGAGGTCGTTACATAAATTCACACGAGACTTTCTTTCAAATTGGAATACCGTATGCTGGAATGAAGAGGCTGGAGAAACGAATAAAATTAGTTACCCGCAATTTAATGCAAAGAAGATAATTTACTGAATGCTTAGCGCTCGTTGCCAATAGTTTATCCTCGAGTAAAATTAGCGCCGACTTTATTCGAATTTATAGCAGATATCATACAATTCATTTCAAATTATGGGAATTTTCTGAATAACGAGGATTTTTTTCCATTTTAACATCTCTCTTATAAGTGTGGGAAATTTATTTATAAGAAAAATACTGGTGCAGTTATTTTGAAAGAGTTGAAATTGTTTCTGAAAATATGTTTCTTCTTGAAAATTATTACAATAAATTCTATTAATTTGGTTAATTTCCTGAATTTAAAATAGACCAAACTGGAAGCATTCTAATCAGGCCCTAAATTATCAAAAAATATGAGGGTAGGCCATGAGTTAATATTATCATTGCTTTTATATTCTAATAAAAATATGTAGTAATTAAATAAACTCTGAAAAATAAATCATGTAAGGGGCCATCCATA
Organism: Andricus coriarius; assembly: GCA_932066315.1. Classification (NCBI taxonomy): domain Eukaryota; kingdom Metazoa; phylum Arthropoda; class Insecta; order Hymenoptera; family Cynipidae; genus Andricus; species Andricus coriarius. The sequence goes on from CAKNWT010261442.1 coordinate 1,220, forward strand.
ACGCTGTAAATCCCAGGGTTGTTTTTCATCTGAAGTTAAATAAAAACATTGCAAACAAATGATATTCGAAATTTCTTCAATTTGGAAAATCAAGAATTGATTTGACTTTTGCCTGTCAAAATCATCAAAATTTAAGAATTTTTCCTTATACATCCTTAAGTTTTCAATTGTAAATCTTAAAAATGGAAGACTTTTAAACTGAAAATCATTAAAATTGAAGAACTTTTAATTTTAAATCTTGAAAATTGAACTATTTCAAAAACACTTTAAAAATTACATACCTTTAAAATATAAATCTTCCAAATTGAATAATTTGTAATTCTATTATTTTCAAAATTCAAGAATTTTGAATTATAACTCTTGCAAATTGTAGAACTTTGAATTGTTAATCTTTAAAATAGAAGAGTTTTTAATTTTTATAATTCCCGATTTAAAATTATGCAAAATTTAAGTTTGACAATTGAAAATTCTGTAACTTTGATGATTTACATTTGAAATTTTTTCAATTTTCATGATTTGGAATCGAAAGCTCTTCACGGTGAGCATTAACCAACCTTAACCGAAATATCCATGAAGTTAGATGATATTTATTGGATACTGTTTTATGTCGCCATAAAAGTACTTTTAAACAAAAAATTTCAAAATACAAAATCTTAAGCTTTTTTATTATTTTATTTTATTTTTAAAATCATGCAAGCATCATTTAAATACAACCTGAGAAGAACCCTTGATTGTAAAAAGGTTTGAACGACTTTCGCTGTGTTCAAAGGTTTTTTTTTCAAATATACGTTTTTCAAATATTTTAAAACCTCTGTATATTATACAGTTCTCATTTTGGAACAAAAGTTCCTGATCATTTTTTCCTTAGCTTTTTAGCGGAAAGATGCATGCCTATTATATTTAAAATCCAGAATTAAAAAAAATAAAAATGTTTTTTTTTTAAATCGCTTGGACGATTATTTTATTTTTTTGAGCAAGATATGCGCATACTATGTGAAAATAATATTCTGCAAAAAACTTCTTGTAATATATTTTTTATGTTAAAGTGGGTTGAAGCACACCCTGTATTGACTTTTGAATTTTGATCTTCATAAGCATCTAAATTTAAGAATTTTGATTGATACAAGGTTAAAATGGAAGAAATTGCAATTGCAAATCGTAAAAATTAAATAATTATTTATCGTAAATGTTCAAAATTGAATGACATATTCCAAGAGTTTTAAATTCCAAATCGCTAAAATTGAAGAATGTTCAATTGTAAATCTTCAAGATTGAACGGTTCCAACGAAAATGTTCAAAACTTCCTTTAAAATACAAATTGAATAATTTATATTCAATTCTATATGTTCAAGATACAAAAATTTTCAAATTGTAACTCTTAAAAAATGTAGATCTTTGAATTGGATATCTTACACGTAAATTTACAATAACAAATTTTGTAATTCTGACTATTTATATTTAATTTTGTTTTCAATTTGGAGATTTAAAATTGAAAATTCTTGATTTTCAAAATCAACCAAATTTCAAAAACTCAGAATTCCAGAATTTTAAGAAAATCATTATACGATAAATAAAATCCCAAATTAACTTTAATTTAAAATAACCAACTACATTTCACAATACTTTAATATATAATATAATATATATACTTTGATACTTTTGTTTTAATTTCTTGAAATACTTCGGATCCTTTTAAAATAACTTAAAATCATTAAAATTCTTTGAAATTGTTTTCCATACCCCTTAAAATCTTTGAAATCCATAGAAATTATTTTAAATCCCTTGAAGGTAAACTAAATTAAATTTTCTTTGAAATCCTTGGGGATTCAATCAATTCCTTTAAATCTTGTGAAGTTCCTTGAAATACCTTAAACTCCTTTGAAATACTAGGAATCGATAGGAATGCCTTGAAATTTAATATATTTTCCAAAGGTCTCTAGAAACTTCTTTGGAACCCCTTTGCATTTTTGAAATCTCTTAAAATTCTTTAGAATCTGTTGAAATAGCTTAAAATACTTTTAAATTCCATAAATACTTTGAAATAATTGGAAGTCTTATAAAATCTTTAAAATCTTGTGAAATTCTTTGAACTCCCTTGAAATCTTTGGAAATTATATAAAATTCTTTGACATTCCTCAAATTATTTTTTAATCCCTTGAAATTCTCTGCAATCTTTTAAAATTACTTAAAATCTTTAAAATCCTTTGAAATTTTTTAGTCATATCCCGCGAAACTGTTGAAATTCCTTAAAATCCATTCAAATCGTTGTAAATCGTACAAATTCATTAAAATAAGGAGAAATCTGTTAAAATAGCTTAAAATATTTAAAATATTTTCAAATCCTTTAAAATAATTGTAGGTCCTATAAAATCTCTCAAATATTATGGAATTCTTTGAAATACCTTAAAATGTTTGGAAATCCTAAAAAATTCCTTGACATTTCTTGACATTTTTTTAATCTCTTTAAATACTTTGGAATCTTTTAAATTATGTAAATGTTTGATCGTAAAAATCCATTAAAATTAGTAGAAATCATTTGAAATGCCTTAAATATAAATCACATTAAACTTATTCATTAAAGTCCTATAAAAATGCCATTCAAGTCCCTAGAAATCTTTGAATTTGCTGGAAATCGCTTGAAATTTCATTTATTTGTCAAAGTTCTCTAGAAATCCCTTAAAATTGACCTTAAAATCTTTGAAAATTCTACAAATTTCTTTGAAATCCCCTGTTCTTTTTATAAACCTCTCGAAATTCTTTTGAATCTGTTACAATATAGATTTCAATGTTTTGAAATACCGTATATCCTTTGAAATAATTGGACATCGTACGGAATTCCTGAAATCTTCTGAAATTCTTTGAAGTACAATTAAATTAGTGAAAACAATTTAAAATATCTTGTTATCTCTTTTAAAAAACTTAAAAATGTTTAAACCCTTTTCAATTTTGTAAGGTCCTTCGTAGCCCTTAAAATTTATTGAAATCGGTAGAAATCCCTTGTATTAATTTGAAATCCTAAATTAAGTAAATAAATAAATCATATTCATTTGTAGTTTCTCTAATTTTTTCATCACTTCATTCAATATTTTATCATTATTTATTTCTATAGTGAGTTATTTATAATGATTTTTCTACAATCGTGAAAAAATTATAAGAAATTCATTACAGGACAATCATTCTAGACGGACCCGTGGAACAGTTTTCAAATTCTGGAAAAATTGTTGTACTTAAAAAACTTACACAAAAAAATATGTAAATCAAAATCGTAAATAATTTTTCAATTTCGAGTTTTCCAAGTAAAAATTTATTCAATCTATATAATAAATAATGTAATTCATTCCTTATTTAGTTTAAAAGGAAAATAGTTTTCTCCTTCCTGAGATTCATTCAGGATTTTAATTATCCTGAGAAAACAACATTTCTATTCATTGTCGAAAAAGGGAAATGGTTTCCCTTTTATATTAAACCTGAGATTTTATCTGACGGTAAATAGATTATTCACACACGACTCGAAATTTCACACTTATCGGAGAAGAGCCTTTGCCGAAAATTCTCCCAGTTTCTCACGGGAATTAATATACAGATGAGACAGGTTGTCTTTACTTCCGTTTTTTAGTTTCTATTCTATTTTTAAAAGTGACTCTATCGCTTGCAGGAACTTGGTAATTTTCATAACTATGGAATAAATTATGATTATATGAGGAAACCTGTTAATTATTATGAGATTACGTGTACTTATGACAGTCTCGACAAAGTTATTTACAATCAATTAGAAAATATATTAAAAACTATGTTTTGAGATATCGTTTTTCAAAAAATGTATAGTAAAATGCAATATAATCGCCATTTTTAATGATTTTAAACATATTTGAATACTAATTTTTACAATCATTTTATAGTAAAACAATAAAAGTTCAAATGTATACCAAATTTTAGAACGATTTCATTTTAAAGTTTTCGAACTCAAACCATGAACTTAGAAGAGTAAATTAATTAATTTAAGGTTTACATTTATTTGAATTTTTTATATTATCTAATATTTAAACGCTTTTTTGAATTGCGCTTTCAATTTAAAACTTTTTTATTTATTATCAATAAAAATAAAAAACATTTGAAATTATTATTTAATACGTATACTCTTTTTTAGCCGCTTTCAATCGCTTCGCCAAAAGGTTTGGAGGATTATTAATAATAATCAAAAAGCTTCCTGGTATTAAGTAATAATAATAGAAAATATTTCAAATATAATTCAAATTTTATTTTGATTATTAATTAATTGTTGAATATTAAATGATTCAATTTGAAAGTGTTTCAGCATGAAAAACTTTTTAATTTCGTACTTCTAATTTAAAAATTGTTCAGCTTCAAACTAAGTTTTTAAAAATAATTCATCAGTTTGAATTGCTCAATTTTAAATGTTTCCTGATTGGAATGATTCAATCTTTAACTGCTTCTGGAGTAATTTAATTTCGAATTGTGAAAATAGCAATACAATTTTTTTACAGAAAATCTTATAAATTTATGGTAAAAAATCTGTCCAATCACTTTGAATTTCACTTGTTATTATATATTACAACTTTTGGAATTATGCAAACTTTGAATTTGTAATGTTCAATTTCAAAAATTTTCAAATTCAAAATTACGCTGCTTTGAATACCTAATTTCAAAATGGTTTAATTTTTAAAGCCTAAGATTTAAAATTCTTCGATTTTGAAAGCTTGAATTTGAAGGATGTCACGGTGTAACCACTGCCACTTTTTTTTAACAAGTTTCATTGGCTTAAAAATTCTCTAAAATTCCATCGCACATTGTGATGAAAAAAAATTCCAATTGTTTAAACAATGTTGATGAAACCCTATTTGTTTTATGGTATGAATATAAATTCTATACCATATAATTCTTTATTTATACTAAGTCACCAATTGGGTCCATAAAAAAACATAGACTTTATGTAATTTTTTTAGCAGAATCGAATGGTGCTATTGATTTTTTTGTATCTTACAGTTTAAAACAAATTGTTTAAACAAAAATTGTTTAAAAAATTTGAAAATAAATTTTGTTCTTGATAAATCATCTATTAGTTTTTAAATAATTAGTTTTCCAGTAAATTTATGATAAAATATATTATTTTAAAGTGTGCAAAACTTGAACAAATTTTAATGCAAAATCCAATTTTATGTTATATTGACGAGTTCATAAAATTAATTTTTACTTTGGAGGTTCTTATTTTTCTCGTAACATGTTTCGGATGTTTTACTGATATATTTCATGGCAATGAGAGTGTAAAAATCAATTATAAAAATTAATTTTTTTCATAGCACTTAAATGGTCATGACAGAGGACGATTTTTGACGATATTTTTGTAATTATATATTATATTATTTATATTTTTATATTTTTATCGAAAATTATTAATTTTTTCCAACTCTTTTTGTCATTTCTGAAATATTTATAATTTGAATTTAGAGAACGTTTTTTTGCTCTCCTGAAAATTTTTTTCTTTGGCACTCAAAGTTCAATCCGGAACGGTACAGTGTGAAAGAAAAGAAAATTGGAAATGATTCTCATATTGAATCAATCAATCGATTTCTAGATTGTCTATTTTTAACAATATTGCTGATTTTTTGCAGCTTAATTTTAAAAGTGCTAATAACTGAATGATCGGCAACTTTTCATTCGATTAGTGACCACCCAGATTCTAAAAAAAAACAGAGAATCTTTAAAAAAAAGTTAGGATCTATTGATGTGCAGAAATGTGGAACAGGAACAAGAATTGTTGTCAGGTTGCATTCCCTCTAGACACACATCATCATATAAAATGTGGTCCCTACATGCTCTTAACATGTAGTAAAGTAGATACAATCCGAGATTAAAGATAATATAATGCATCACTATAACGATGATGTTCGATCTCTAAATTTCTAATACATCCCAGTTTAGAGATCAAGCATCAATGATTTCCAATTTTCGCCATCAAAAGCTTCTGCATTCATCATATAATGATCAGTCTTTCCTCTTTCCATTAGACTGTAAATCCGGAGGCTGAAAATCTCTCAGCTATTTGAATATCTCGATCTTGGTGCAGAGGAGAGCGAATAACATTCTCTGTATCTTTATGAGAGCGACGCAACATAGATATATACATATATGTTGTATCTACGCTCGCGTCTCACAATATATAGTTAAGTTTGCATTCTTGAGTGACTGAGAGATGGCTGGAGGAGAGAAATAATCTGAAGAAATAGGAGGAGAAAAGGAGAGGCTAGAAATGTGCGAAAAGGATAGAGATATCGAAGGATAGAAGTATATAAGGCTGGAATTATGTATAAGGATAGTTATTTAAAACTACAAATATATATATATATATATATATATATATATAAAGATTTAAATCTCTGGGTGTAGATGATTACAATGCAATGTACTTAGAAGATTATTTTTTAACTTTGTCACAAATTATTTTGGAAAATTTTGTTACCAATATTATGGTCACCAATTACTTTGGAAAAATGTAGTGCCGGGCAATATCATTGGAACATTCTGTAATTGTACCTTGTACCTGCATTGGTAGCAAAAGGTTCCAAAGATATTGACTGGTACCAAAATGTTACGAAAATATTAATTGGTACCACAAAGTTTTAAAGATATTGACTGATAACGCAAGTTTTCAAAAATATTGATTGGTACCACAAGCTTTTAGTGCCACAAGTTTTCAATAATATTCATTAGTATCAAAAACTTACAAAGATATTGACTGGTAGCACAAGTTTCCAGAAATCTTCTTTCACACCACTAGGTTTCAAAAATAGTGACTGGTACTGCAAGCTCAGCAAAAATATTCATTGGTATCGCCATTGGTGCCCCTAGTTTTCAAAAATATTCATTGGCATTACAACGTTCCCCATTGGCAATCAAAATATTAATTGATAAAAAAATGTGGTACCAGGTAATATCATTGGAACATTGTGTGACACCTTGTGCGGTATTGGTAGTATTCATTAGTATCTCAAAGTAACAAAGATATTTACTGTTCCACAAGTTTTACGAAATATTCTTTGATACCACAAACTTCCAAAGATATTTAGTGGTACCACAAGTATCCACAGAATATTTATTTGCATGTACCACTCTTTTTACTCCTAGTTTCAAAAAAATATTCATTAGTATTACATAAGGTTTGGCATAGGAACCCCAGGTTTTTAAAAATAATAATTAATAGCATAAAGTACTAAAGCCGCACACTGATGAAAGAAGACTGGTACCACAAAGTTATGAAAATATTCATTGTTACCACAAAGTTTTAAAGATATTGACTGATACCGCAAGTTTCCAGAAATATTGATTGTTACCACAAGGTTCTAGCACCACAATTTTTCAATAATATTCATTAGTACCACAAAGTTACAAAGATATTGACTGGTATCAGAAGTTTCCAGAAATCTTCTTTGACTCCACAAGGTTCTAAAGATATTGACTGGTACAGAAAGTTTCCAACAAATATTAATTGGTACCCTTAATTTCCAAAAATATTAATTGGTATCACAAGGTTCTGCATTGGTAATACTTCCCAAATATATTAAATAATGCCAAAAATTACGAAAGATGCACACTGTTTAAACAAGGTAATAAAGTATTAATTGGTAAAGAAAAATGTGGTACAAGGTAATATAATTGGAATGTAGTATGGTACCTTGTGATAATATTCATTGATAGCACAAGGTTTTAAAGATATTTACTGGTACCCCACATTTCCAGAAATCTTCTTTAAAACTAAAAGGTTCTGAAGATATTGCCTGGTACCACAAGTTTAGCAAAAATATTCATTGGTATGACCATTGGTACCCCTAGTTTTCACAAATATTCATTGGCATCACAAGGTTCCACATTGGTAACCCTAGTTTCCAAAAATGTTTATTAATACCAGAAAATACTCCAGATGCACACTGATAAAACAAGATATCAAAATATTCATTGCTAAACAAATTTGGTACCAGGCAATATTATTAGAACATTGTGTGGTCCTGTAAAATTGTCCCATATCTTATGAAATTCTAAAAAAATCTTTACAACCGCATGCAAATTTGGTCAAACCCCTTAAAATCATTCAAATCCTTGGAAATCCCTTGAAACTTTTGTAATCTCTTAGTCTTGGAATTTCTTAAAATACCCTAAAATGTTTCAAATCCTTTGAAATCCCTTTAAAATGACTGAAATTAATTAATAATTCCCTAAAATATTTTAAATTCTTTGAAATATTTCGAAGCTTGGAAGCTTTGTTAATGCCCTAAAATATATTAACTTCTCTAAAATCCCATAAAATTACTGAAACCATTTGAAGATTCCTTCAAATCTTTTAAAATATCCTAAAATGTTTCAAGACCTTCAAAATCTGTTTAAAACCCTTGAAATATTTTAAAGCTCTTAATAACTTCTGGGAATGTTAAAAAAAAAAACATAAAATCTTAAAACTTCTTTGAAATCTCTTCAAATTATTTAAATCAATTGCAAATTCCTTGAAATATTTAAAATATCCTATAATCCTTCAAATTCTTTAAAATCTTGAGTAATACCTTAAAATATTTGAATAAATTTGATATCCTACGAAATCCCTCAATTCTTATGAATAAATTTTTTTAAATCCATTAAAATATTATAAAATGCCGTTTAAATTATTATGAAATCTGACGATACTTCTTGAAATCCTAGAAAATTTATTAAAATACCTTAAGAGCTTTTAAAATATTCTAGAACCTTATAAGTCCTATAAATTCGTTCCATAAATATCCTACAATCCTTGAGAATACCTTCAAATTATTGAAATCTATTAAAATACCCTAAATGATTTCAAGAGAATTCCAGAAATTTCAGAAATAGTTATAGACCTGAATTCAATGTTGGTTAACGCATGGATTAGTTTCTTGAAAAAAAGTGACTAAAGTGATCTTTTCATTTTAAAAAGTGGCTGAAAAGTGATTTGAGAAAAAAGTGACTAAAAGTGACTGTGAGGTGTCCTGATTATTCTTGATTGTTACTTAAAGTGCTCCTTGAAAAAATATTCTGATTTTTGCAATTTTTTTTCGAAATCCCTGAATTTTCCCTGAGTTTCCCTGACCAACCAAATTTCCGGATTTTTTTCCTGATTTCCAGGTTTTCTCTGACCTCCGGCTACCCGGTGTTGAACTTAATTGAAAAACTGTAACGGCAATAAATATCTTTGGTCCTTCTTGTATCAGTAAATATGTTTGTTGCAGTGAATATATTTCGTATCTTGCAATACAAACGAACAATCTCGGTCATTTCGCGTACCAGTAAATATATTTGGTACCTTCTGGTACAAATGAATATCTTTGTACCATGTGATACTATTGGTACCACATAATTATGCTTTAAAGAAGTATATTCTGGTAATAATTTATATTTGGTACCATGAGGAATCCTTTAAAAAGTAGCAAATAAAATTGATTGGGAATTAGTTCTGGTACCCTGTGATGTCAAAAGAAATTTGATTTGCAAGAAAGTTCTTGAAATGAAATAATTCGAAATTCCTAGCTTAAGAGATGCGGAAGAATAAAGCCGAATAGAGATAGAGACATCTTTGGTATCTTTGTACTTGTGGTTCTAACAAACAATATTGGTCCCATGGAACTTTTCATGAATAAATTCAAATACAAATCTTCTGCCACCAGTAAGTTTCTGTTGGTACTATGAGGTATTCTTTAAACAGATAGGAAATCAAATGTGTCAGTAATTAGTTCTGGTACCCTGTGGTGCCAAAAGAAATTTAATTTGCAAGAAAGTTCTTGGAAGGAAATAATGAGAAATTCCTAGCTTAAGAGATGTGGAAGAATAGAGCCAAATAGAGATAGAGACATGGAAGGATAGAAAGAGAACTATGTTGAAGCATAGCCAGGGGAAGGGGGTGGGGTTGGGGGGCTAGAAATACTTGTGTGCGAGAAGTGGATCCGTTGCGAAAGAAGGGAACAGGTACACTCGGCCTGTAACCACATAGGTATCTACATGCTATCCGACAGGGCCGAGAAGGTGAATCGCGAGAAGCTAAGAGAGAAAGAGAAAGGACCAGAGAACTACCTGGTGGGGCACTTCTCTGATAATCTCTCGATTCTGCTCTCCCTTCACCCAATGGCGATGAAGGAGCAGCCGAGATGCCACGGCCACAGTCTCAGGAGCTGACTCGCGCGATTCATCCGCTTTAGCGAAACTCTCCCTGGATGAGAGTCCAGGTCAAAGACTTGACTTCCTGGTGTTTCCCGGAAAATGAGATAGGATTGAGGAATATGTGTTGTTTTTTCCCTCCTGGTGCCTTAGATGAGGAGTTTGTTCTTTTGTGCTGCGCTGGAATTTGAGGAATCCGGTACGGAAATGGGTACTGGTTCTTGGTAGTTCTTGGTGATCTTTTTGCAATTTTAGATAGAAGAATGAGATAGAATGTGTAGTTATTTCTGAGGTGAGGAGGTGGGAGAATCTTTAGGTGATTGGACTTTGGATATCTTCTATCTTTCATTGGATTATTTCTCTTTTGGTTTGTTATTTGAGATCAAATTTATTGTAGTGGATCAGGATTGATATACAAAATTTATAATTTTGTACTGATACCAGACATTAATTGGTGACTGAATAAGAGACAAGGTCTGATTAAATATTGGTATCACGATATACTACTGTCTCTTGCTGGTACCACAATTGTTTGGTGGAAGTTAGCTCACTTGACTGGTACCACTGTCTTTTTGTATTACAAATTACTATTGCATGTTCTAGCATCACATGATATGCTAAGTTCATTCACCGGTACGACAATTTCTTTAGTACCAAAAAGTACAAGAAGATTGATTCGTTTCTGAATATTTTTATATCCACAAGAGATTGAAGGTACTTACTGACATTTCAAGATACCAAATTATGGTACCAATAAATAACATTATTATAATAGGATACCAATCAATAGTTGTAGTATTTTGTTGTACCGTGGTACCAAATATATTGTTGTTGCGATAAAGGGTTTCGGTACTTTCTTCTACAGTAAATAGATTTTATATTATGATGTACCAATAAAATTGATATAACTTTGTTACCTTGCGTTACAAATAAATGTTATTTTTGCTATTACCAACATAAATTGTGATACCAATAACAGACATTCGTACCTCGTGGTATCAAAACCACTTGTGGTCTTTTGGTTATAATAAAAACCTTTTGTGCATTATGGTAGTAATAATTGGATTTGATATATTGTGGTACTAAAGAAATTTTTCTACCAATAATGGATTTCGAATAAATTGCTTCATGTAATTTGATATCGTGTGAAGGATTTAAATAAGTAGCTACCAAGTGATACCAATTTAAATTGTAAGTACTAATAAACAACAATCGAACTTTGTGGTACCAATTAATAGGGGTGCCAGTAAAGTTCCATCGTAAATTTGGTACCAAAAATCAATATTTAAATAGACCTTGCGTTTTATTCTGAAACCAAATCGTTTGGTACCACTAATCAACCTTTTTACCACAAGGTAAACATTTTTTTCTTGGCTGCGAGAGTTTTGTTTTTGCTCTAAATTGTTCTCCGAGTTGTTTGCACCGCTTTTATCTTCAATTGCAAGTTTTCGCCCAGGTTTAAATTGCAGTCGTGATTATTGTTGTTCGAGGAACTTAAAGTTAGTGATTTCTTTCAGGCTTACCTACAGGCAATTCGTAGCAACAAGGGCGATCTGAGAATCGCTCTGGCGGAATCGTCCAAGCAGCTGGCTCCGCAAACTGGCCCTAGAGTTGTGCAGCACACGACGAGGTCGAACAAGGTCGTCGACACTGAGAAAACGCTAGAGCGAAGTGAGCTCAAGGCAAACGGACAGATCGTCACCGAAAAGAAGAAAACAATCGAGCACGAGGAGGTAAATACAATTACCATCTTTTCGATCTAAAAAAGAAATTTTCCAACATTTTTATTCATCGATTCACAAAGATACTTCCTCATATTCACTTTTCTCCAACTTCATTCATGAAACAAGACCCATTCATTTCTCCCTTCGTTGACTCCTGCATCCATTGTGTGTATCTTCTTTTCACTCTCGTGCATCTATTTTTATGAAATAATTTTTTTTTGTATTATTAAATTATTCTTAGCAACTTTTTACCAACACAAATAGTCATAATTAATGCATGTTTAGGATAGTATTGTTTTTATTGGAAAAAAAGTAATATCTGGTATCACGAGATATCGAGGATATTCGACTTACAATAAATGTGACCAAAAATATTCATCAGAACCTTGTGGTAGAAATATATGTATCTATTAACAGTGAATGCAAATGGTATTTTGCGGTAGCAATAAATACGGTTAGAGACTGGCCAATTCGTATTTTTGGGAATCTGTGGTACCAATGAATATTTTTGTAACCTTGTGGTACTAGTCATTGTTACTGGAACTTTCGAACGCCAGTGGTACCAGGCTGTATCATTGGAACATTCGTGGAACCTTGTGGTACTATATATTGGTACCACATTGTTCCAAAGATATTGATTGGTACCACAGACTTACAAAAATATTCACTGGTACCAGAAAATTGGAAAGATATTGACTGGTACCACAATATTACAACAATGTTGATTGGTATCAATCTTATGGCATGAACGAATATTTTTATTACTTTATAGTAGTAGTACTGGAACCTTGTGTTACCAACGACTATTTATGATACCTTGTAGTATCAGTATATATCATTATTAATTTTTGATACCAATGCATATTTTTGGGAACTTGTGATATCTTTGGAACCTTCTGGTATCAGTTAATCTTTTTAGTTCCCCTTGGTGTCAGTGAACATAATTAGTATGTATCTTTTTGTAAAATCTTGAATAATTCAAAACATAAATAAAGTATGAATATCCATAAACATAAAAAATAAATATTAATACAGTAAAATATAAGTTGGTAAAGGGTAATAACATGAGGGCAACATCTCATCCGTAGATCAAGGACGACGAGCTCCCAGACGACGGGAAGGTAGGCAACGGGGACAACGCCTCTGAAACTAGAAAGGAGTCTTCCCAGAGATTTTTGAAAACGAGAGACGAGGATATTGTCGATTACGTCTCAGGAGGCGAGAGGATCGCACGAGAAATGCGCTACGTCTCGGAAACAACAGAAGGTGAACGAATCGGAGATTGGCCTCCACCTCCGACCACCATGCGCACTCATCGTCTTCAGAAACAAGGTAAAAAGATAATTAACAAAAAATCCCTATAGTTTCATAATCTATTTTAATTTTATATTCTACATCTTTTCTCGTAATTTTAATTGATCAAGATTTTCTAATTTGGTAGGCTTTCCAGCTGATGCAACTCCTGCTTCGAGAAAAGACGCTTTGACGAAGAAACCTTTGGACCTGGAGGAAGAAGATGAAGCAAGAAAATTTGAGACGTCGAAATGGTTGGAAAGCCATTTTGGGAGTGAGTCAAGATCATCTCATGGATCTGTCGATGAAGATCCCCCAGTTCAGACTGGAACCAACACTAGTTTCATCAACGTAACTATGAAATCTTGTACACCCAGAGACCGAGAATTCCAGAATACAAACTCTAGTCGTCCACAACCTCGTCGAACCTCAGGTCGAGACTCAACTTCTCCAGTAGGATATTTTCAGGGAATTAGCGAGTGGTCTGAAAGATATCAAGGAACAGGTAAAAACTTTTAATCAATATTTTGATAAATCCAGTTGGTCTAAATCATCAATGTTACTCTAGATAAGCCAAACAACCATATCAGGACCTCTTCGCCCGCTCACTACGTGAATGATACGTCGAGGGACAATGGTTACATTCCTGAAAATTCTAGAAATCATGTCGAATCGTCCTATTCTAGAACTTTTGAGTCCAAAAGACATCAGGAAAGACACGAGCCTCCGGAACATCAGCGAAATGGAGCCCCTTCACCACCTCTTCGGCGAAGAGTTAGGGAACAGGTACAGCAATCTTAAACCTTTTTAAAACCACCGGTCGTAGGTTCGGGAAAACCTGGAAATCAGGGAAAAGTCAGGGATTTCAAAAAAAATGTTGCAAAAGTCAGTTGCTTCCACTTGGAGA
>CAKNWT010261476.1:431-17939 GCA_932066315.1 Andricus coriarius
TTTCACTGGTTCAAATTTAGAGAATGTCATTAAGAAAACCTTCAGCATTTCAAAACACGTGAAACTGATCTAAACTGGATGGGGAGCTTATTTGTAATAGAGAAAATTTGTGCAGATCATTAGTCACTTAGAGGCTTAATTTTTGACATGTTTTACTTGGCTCGTTTCCGCTTTAGAGCCAGTGACATATTATTAAACATTTACAGTATAGAGATTAAACTGCTTTAGTGCCAAAACAAAACATATTTTGATATTATGGAAAATAATGTATGAAAATTAATACATTTAAACACAAGAATTGAATAACGGTCTATGTAAATTTAATTATGACCCATAAGGAAAGAAAATTTCAGTGATTTGAAGGTAATTCATTTATAGGGGTGATTTTCTAATTCTCGATTTTCATTCATTCATTCAGTTCATTTATCTATCAAAGTCTGTTCGGACGGAAATGGTTTTTACGAGCATCATTAAATGAACTAAGTACCTACTTGTCGATTTTTGAACGTGGGTGTCTATGAGATAGTGCCAATAAAATGAATATTTATTAATACTAAGCATGATCTCTTGATTAAAGATTTAAATGCTTCTCAAGATTTCCTTGAAGTCGATGAACGCTCCATTTACTACCAGGAATATTAATGCCAACTCAAAGTTGGTCTTCTTCTCAAATCTTGAAAGGATAGATTTCATTCAATGTAAATAAATAGGGGTTTCAGTTGGATTCCTCTCGTTTATTTAACTTTCTTCATTCCAAAAAGAGAATCTTATAGTTCTATGTCTAATTTGATTGACAAGTTTAATTCACTAATAGATTTCTTTTTGTGCCGTGTCTGGTTCATCGAAATTCGGTGGGCGCAGAGCAAACATTTTCGATGCGCCCAGGGAAATTGGAAAAGGCGACTAGAGTTTACAAAAATTCGATTAACGTAGACCAAATGTTTTTGATAGTCTAGAGTCTAGACATTCCGTTCTTTTTAAATTCTGGATGCAAAAACGGTTTGGAAAATTTGTTTCTAACGAAATTTCTCAATCATCAATTGTTAGAAGGCCGAAACTGAGGATATGGATAAAATTACATAGCTATGAATATACATATAGATTTTACCATAACAAAAATTTCTAATACATTTAGAGTTCTAAGGGATTTTCATTTTTTTTCAAATGTAACAATACTTTTTTTGAATTTTCAAAATAAAACAAATAAATAAGCTATAAAAGCCATTAGATTTCGGGAATTCCAAGGATGCCGCGAGATAAACGATTGAGTAAAAGATTGATCTTCTCTGACGAAGCAAATACTCTATTTTTATAAAACGTCCGAAGTATATCGTTTCTGTGAACTTTGTTTTTTTCTCCATGGCGTTTGCTGAAATTTATGAGGTAGAAATACTCCTACGCAGATGACATATATATTTTCCTCCTTCATCTTCTTAACCAATTGGGAATTCTAATTACCACTGAATGATTTTTAAAAATAAAGTGCACTTTAAATTTAATTTGAAAACGCCGACTTCATTTTTTTTTGTTCTTCATTGTGAAATGTCCTGAATGTGCAAAAAACTACAATTTACCTAGAATTCCTATACAATACATAAATATAAAAAAATAATGAAAAATTCGGTCTTAAAAAATTGTGTACCTTCAAGCAAAGTTTCACAAAAAATACTCTTTTACCAAATCTTACATCTTTCCCGAGAACAAATCGATTTTTTGAAACAAAAATTCTTTTGGTCACAAAAATGGATTGGCCCACATTACACCCATCCAAAACCTAACTTTTAGAGTTGGAATTCAGATAAAAATTGGCCTATCAAAAGTTACTAATTCATTTGTAGCGAAAAAATTTAAGAAATTCCCTTGTTTGATTGGTTGAACAAAATTAGCGGGACTACACAACTGTCAAAACATTAACTCTTTCCAAACCTCCTGTTCTGTCTCATGTTTGACAGTTCTATAACCTCAAGGAATTTGTTCAGCAGTCAAATAAGAAACTTTCGTTCATTTGTTTCGCTAGGAACGAAATGGTAATTTTATTTGATAGACTAATTTTTATCTTGACTCCAACTCTGAGAATTCGGTTTCGAAAATAATATATTCCTTATAGGGTAAACAGGGGTATTGCCGTCACCCTTCCAGTGAACGATGTAATTATCCTATTTACTTTCGTTATAGCAAATATTTGACAGATTACATTTTGTATTTCGAGAGTACTACTCTCGAGAATGATCATTTTTCAATCAATTTAAATTTTTATATCAAACTCTATCGTTAAGAAAATTTTTGAAAACTGTCGTGTGACCGGGTGACATCCAGTTGTGGTAACATTCAAAAACCAATTTGTGTACTTCAGTTATAAGTATTAAACTTATTATTAGCTTTATTTTCTAATTGTGTGTTCTCTAATGAAAACATATATCCATTTAAAAAATGTTAATTGTACAATAAGTAAAGAAATAAATACATTCTGGTTTGGGAAAATGTAGTCAGGGACATGTGACCGGGTGCCATTTTCACATACTCAAATGATTTTTCTACCGTACGGGGTAAATTTTAAATAATTTGTGTTGATTTTTGTTTGTTTTCATTCAAATACTTACAACTTAGCAGACAAATTTCTTTTTTCGATTCGGAAAAATACGCGTCGCCTAATTTCTAATTTCCCTTACAAAACAATATATTTGTTCGCCAAGAGTCTTGAAGTGTATGTACCTACCTGCCTGATTTGAAATAGATTCGGTCCATTATTTTGTTAATTTTTTAACTTTTTACAAATATTCATAGTTACGTTAACATTATTTTTTATTTCAACGACGAAAGATTCTGCGATTTGAAATGTAGAAATGATAGAACCTGCCTGATTTGAAATGAATTAGGTCAAATATTAACGCAACTTTTTTCAAATTTAATTGTCTTTTTCTAAAACTTGTCTTGCTTTGCACCCCGTCTGTCAATTTGATACTGTCTGGCATAATTCATGCACCTGTTTTATAAATCGCCCTACTGCAGGTAGAAGTTTCTTGAATCTCTTGAATCTCATCATCTCTCTCTACATTTAAAATTTTCGTCATGGCGCTTGCGCGCATTTGAAGACCTGACCAGAGTGGTTTAATAAACACAAGCGACCCCTAATGCATCGCGTCCTCGTGCCTCAGCTGGAAAAGATTTCAAGCAGTCGCGATCTCTCGATACTATCCTTCTCTCTTGTTCGTCTCATCATCGTCAGTCCGGCCAGAGATGTGCTTACGAATAGTATGAGTTCACTGGATAACAGTGACGCGATTGGGCATCCGTGAAAAAAAAAAGAAAAAAACTATTTCGTTTTTGTTTTAATTTTTAAAGATTGGTGCGTGACCTGTGATCCTAGATAAATTTTCTTTTAAGTGGTTCCATTATCCTCAATCTGAATTAGTTACATCATCATTCCTGAAAACCGTAATGAAACTATTTTATATCCTCTCTCCTGTAAAAAGGAGCAAGTATAAATAAAGAAAGAAATATTAACTTTTTATCAATCTCTAGTGGTGGGTTTTATTTATGGAAATTCCTTACATGCGAATTTTATATAAATTTGTGGAGGTTTCATTTGACAGATAAAATCATAAATGGCACTTCAAAAGGATTTATGCGATTTCATTTTTTGTTAAAGTAGAAGAATTAGGTGATATTGACACAAGATAAATGAAAAATAATTATACGTTTTTCCTTAGAAAAGTTTAATTTTGAAGCTATTATAGGGTACCTCTATCTTAGATATGTCGAAAAAGCTTGATCAATTTTTATTAACGTAGAACCGCATTTTTAGTTTCTCAATGAAAGAATCAAAAACTGGAAGACAAAAAAGAAATTCGTTTATCAAGTAATTTAACAGTAGTCCGTGTTTTTGTAGGTATATAATTTTATCTGAAAAGTGGTGTTTTTTAAAGACAATGAGCAGAAATGTAGCAAAAATGCTATTTAATTTCGCATCATAACCATTAAAGAATGCGAGTAGAAAATTCTAAGGGGTGTTCTGAAATAGAAGCATATAGGAAACTATTATCTCCATTTGAATAGAAAAGTATTTATTTAATTTATGAAAGTTTAATTTTAGAAGCTAATGGAGAAACTCTATCTTCGCATTAACTTTGGAGAAGTTACGCCAACCTACATTGAGAGATGAGGAGACATTAAATATTAAAATAGGAAGGAGGCTGGCTCAATAGGTTTTAATCATTATTCCAAAAATATAAATTGAAGGTTGACTTTTGGGAATTAGATTCTAATGATCATATTTTAATCTAAATTCCCAGTTATATTCAGAATTGATGATAATAATTTGTATATAATGATGATGAGGACAATTTTTATAAGTTGTCTATTCGTATAGACTACAATAATTATAAAAAGACATACACTTGGATATTTGGAACCACTTTAAAAGGACTTGAATCAAGAAATGGTTAGAACTATCGGATAGAAGAATGTGTAAGATGAAGGGGTGTTTTCAGATAGTGGTATAAACGAAGATAAATAACAAATAGAAAACCTGGGAAGTTTCGTATAGTTTGTGAACATTTTGGAGATGTTTAGACCGCGTGAAGTACAAACCACGTGGCAGGAAATATCCACCTACTATAGAGCCTGGTTGAAAACTCTAACTCACAGCGAATTTGATCACCGCGAACGCGGCCCAATTTGTTACGCTCAGCCTGGCGAACCTAAAGAAGCGCCAGAACTCGGTCTTGACTTCAAACCCCTCGTCTTCCAGAGCAGCTATTACGTTCAAACGAGACAAGGTTTTCTTTTTCTTTTATTCAACACATCATTCGAAAGTATGTTGCTCAAAAGTTTATTTGATATTACTAATTTTCATTTTCCGTTCTAAACGTGCTGTTGTACCCCTTAATCAAGAAAAGGGCTTCTTTGCTAATTATAGTTTCATTCAATATTTTAAGGTAAATACTAAATAGTTCAAATTATGTAATGCGACTTTTTCTTCATTATTTTCTTAAATGCTTTTAGATTCTGATTATTCTTTTTAATGCTTCGATTCCTATGTGGATAAGGAGAATTGCCATAAGTTAATCCAAAAATAAAATCTAACCGATTAATAAATAAAAGCTAATTCAATTATTCGCGAAACACGTAATCAGTTTTATGGCATTATTTAAGTAAATAATGTTGTCTAATGTTGCCTCTAGTATTAGAGATTAGCATGAATTTATTATTATTATCATTATCATTATTATTCTAAACAATATAATTAGTTAAATTTAATATGTTTATTATGATACATTTGGTTATTAATCAATCCCGATAATCGTTACTACCATTAAATTCTTCATCGTCCATATATATTTTCATACTTCAAAACATACAATGGTCCAGATCTTCTATCGGAGTTCATTGATTTGTTTCTCAATGTATTTTCGGTCTTTCAGATCTTGAATTCAAAATATTTCTTATATACTGAGAACCCATTCCATATATTTTTTTTATTTCGGGAATTATTATCGTTAGCAGATACGTTTTTAACGTTATTTCCTTATGCAAACACAGTTTTCCGTTCACTCACTTTTTGTTTTGTGCTTTTTTCTGCAAAATTAAGAAAAAATCGCCTAGAGATTTCTTAAGAAAAACGGCCTGTCTTCGTTCAAAGAAATTCGGTGCATTTAATATCTAACGTGTGTGAAAAACGGGAAGGGTGGACTCGGCTCATCAAAATTCTTCGAGTGTGACACAAATATCTTCGGTGAATCTAGGCACTTCGTAAACAAAAATCTAAAAATGAAAATTATTAGGTATCTTCGTTATATTCTTGGGGTATCATTTCTATAAAAATGTTGTTCCTAAATTTACTCACAGCAATCCCCACAGACTTGATGACCTTGAAAGTGGATTTACTGTTTTTTGACTCTCCTTCAACGTTTGTTTACTCGTTGAACATGCTTGTTCTCTCGGCAGAAAAAATTGGAATCTGATTTTGTTCAAATTATTTGGGACAGCTTGAATTTTTTCATTTTCAGTCACCTCAGAAAATATTTTCGCTTATTTAAAATCTAAATTAAAAAGAAATGAATTTTTACTTGTAATTAATTTTCTTTTTTTTTTTTTTTGCAGCTGAAGTAAAAATGCCCAGTGGAAACATTGATAAGCCTACTATCGAGGATAATCACGATGGCACTGTTTCCCTCAAGTACGAACCAAGAGAAGAAGGTCTTCATGAAATTACTGTAAAGTTCAACGGTGAACAGGTTCAAGGTAAGCTAATTTAGTTTTAAATTAAGAAATCAATATTTAAAAATGTATATAAACAGAAATTGAAAAATCAATCATTTTATTATTCATAAATCGTGATTTAAAGATCAATTATTTTAAAATATTTATTTTATAGTTACACTGTTAGTCTAAAGTTAAGTGACGGATGTTCTTTTGAGTAAAAAATTTGTATTTCATCGGTAATTTCGCGTTCGGATTATAAATTTGATTTGCAGCCGGGAAAATTTAAAGCATATTCAGCAAAGATATTAATTTGAAGCTCAACCAACCGAAACTGACGCGATAAAGTACTTACACTTGTGCTAAGATTTCACTAAGATTGTCACCATTAATTGTCTGCAATCTGATTGCGTTGACTAATCGTCACGAGTACGGGTCGCTTCAAGTCTGGGTGTTATCAAAATATAAATATGATATGTGCTCATTCACATCATGAACTGGGTGTGAAACCTTGCCAAACTAGTTTCTTTTTTAAATGATATATTAGATTCCTATTGTTAGTCGACTTGCACTTCCAGTATAATTAATTTGGTTAATAATAATTAATTTTTAAACCCCTATCTTTGTTAAGTTCCATACTGGAACCTATTACAAACTGGTATTGCAATTGTTTGCTTGTACGATTCACAGATACAATTATTTAATACAATAGAAAGTTTATTGTGTTCTGAAATAATTGTATTTTAAAGTGTGTAACTAAAATTATTTATCAACCTCAGTTTCATAAATACGTACAATCGTAATTGCATAACTTACAGGTTTGATGTATAATCTAATTTTAGTTGATTTGATTATTTAGTAAATAATTTGATTGACCAGGCAATTTTCTTTACCAAGAAAAATTCCTTTGAAGGAGAGTAACAATAATTATATTTGAATTCATTTTTACAAAATATTAAAATTTATTTGGATTTCAACTGTGATTCATGCCACTTTTTGAATTTGTTATTTTCAAATTATAAAATAATATTTTCTTATGAATTAATAGAGAATAAATAAATTATTTAAGTTAAAGTTTTAAAACATTAAAGTCTAGGATAAGAAAAATCATTTTGAGCTTGAATTTAAATCGCGCAAAAATAGGAGATTTCATTTTTGTATGCACTAATATGTACAAAATAATTCAAAACTTGTTAAAATCATTTAAAAATATACATAATAAAAAGATAAATTTTTCGCTAATATAAAGGGGCAAGTGGATGAAGGCGATATGTGTCAGTTTTCTAAATTTGAGCAAAACGCCTCCAAAGTTTCTAGACACCACGCTGAGCTGTGTAACGAATCACCTTTATCAACTCAACTTTGTCAGAAGTAATAATTGCTTTCGCTATTTTAGGATGAAAGTTTTATATTATTTAAAGTTTTTAACCGTTCGGCTAAAAAGCTTGGAAGCTGATTATCGGAGAAAATTTAAAGAAAACTATATTTTCACCTCCCTGGAACATTGTGAATAATAGCTACATACTTCTATAAGGCTCCATACTTAATATAATCTAGAGATCAATTTATTTTTGGTCTTTATCCAGTTGTCATTTTCACATTTTTATAGACTCGAAGAAGTTCTTACTACATTTACCTGATTTTCCTTCGGTAAATATATACGTAGTTTTAAAGCTTATGAGACAAAAAGCAGGATAAATATTATTTTTCTCTCCACCCACGCATAAATTAAAGAAAAATATTACTCATCTTTAGATAAGAACTCTTGAGGGTCACAAGCTTCTATAATTTGATCAAAATTTTATATTTCAAATTTATGAGACAGAAAACTGGATAAGGATATTCTTGTTTTTCTTTTCTCAAACCCACGCAGAAATGTGTAAATTGTGTAAAGAAATGTGTAAAGCTTTTGCGAGTCACATGCTTCTATAATTTTATTAGAATTTTATATTTTACAGTATATTACAGAAAAGCTTTTTTATTCATCCTGTGAAATTTAAGTTATGACTTTATCTAGTTGTAATTTTCATGTCTTGATTTATGTATTAATTTCTAGGCTTCATAGTTACTTTCCAAATTTTCTACAAATGATTTTTTCAGACTACTTAAAATCCATGAACTATGGGTAGCAACAGTAACTTTCATTATTAAATTAAATGAACAGAATAAAGAGTTTTTAATAAAACTTATAACACTTAAAAAAATGCACAACAGTTTGGGAAGCAATTATTAAGTTGTAAAAGGTTTCAATATTTATAATTCAACCCTATCCAAAGTATCCAAATAAATTTTCTTACGGAATACCGAAAGCAAGATTTTATAAGCACCCTACATAATCGTAATATTTATTTGATCAGGTTCTCCATACAAGTTCCACGTGGATTCCCTAGCCAGTGGATATGTAACGGCTTATGGTCCTGGTTTGATCTATGGTGTGTGTGGTGAGCCAGGAAACTTCACAATCTCCACTAAAGGCGCTGGCGCCGGTGGTCTGTCTTTAGCAGTAGAAGGTCCCAGCAAAGCTGAAATATCTTGTCATGACAACAAAGATGGAACTGTGTCAGTTTCGTATTTGCCAACGGCACCTGGAGAATATAAGATCACCGTCAAGTTCGGAGATAAACACATCAAAGGCAGTCCCTACGTTGCGAAAATCACTGGTAAAAATTTCAATTTCTGGTACAGTTTAGAATATGTTTAAATCATTGATATAATCATTACAAAAAGATTACTTTTACTTCACAGGCGAAGGTCGCAAGAGAAATCAGATATCGGTCGGATCGTCCAGCGAGGTGCAACTTCCTGGAAAGGTATCGGACGCTGATATCCGATCACTGAATGCTTCCATTACAGCCCCAAGTGGTTTGGAAGAGCCATGCTTCTTGAAGAAGCTGCCCAGTGGCAATATGTGCGTGTCTTTCACACCTCGCGAATCAGGAGAACACATAGTCGCGGTTAAGCGAATGGGCAAGCACATTGCTAACTCTCCATTCAAAATTGACGTCAAGGACCGCGAGGTTGGTGACGCCAAGAAAGTCAAGGTGACTGGTAACAGTCTCAAGGAAGGTAAAACTCACGTCGAAAATACTTTCTCCATCGACACCAGAAATGCCGGATATGGTGGGCTCTCTCTCTCCATGGAAGGACCCAGTAAAGCTGAGATTCAGTGTAAGGATAATGAGGACGGTACACTTAATATTTCATACAAACCCACCGAGCCTGGTTACTACATCATGAATCTCAAATTCGCTGATCATCATGTCGATGGTTCACCTTTCACGGTCAAGGTTTCTGGCGAAGGAAGCAATCGACAGAGGGAGAAGATCCAAAGACAGAGGGAAGCAGTTCCTATTACGGAAGTTGGTAGTCAGTGCAAGCTCACATTCAAAATGCCTGGAATCACCTCTTTCGATCTCTCGGCTACGGTGACCTCTCCCGTTGGCATCACTGAGGATGCGGAGGTCAAGGAAATCGAAGATGGCCTTTACGCAGTGGCTTTCGTACCCAAGGAGCTTGGAGTTCACACAGTTTCCGTTAAGTATAAGGAGATGCACATCCCAGGATCACCTTTCCAGTTCACTGTGGGTCCCTTGAGAGACGGTGGAGCTCACAGAGTTCACGCCGGAGGTCCTGGACTCGAGAGAGGTGAACAGGGTGAGCCTTGTGAGTTCAACATCTGGACGAGAGAAGCTGGTGCTGGAACACTTGCGGTGTCCGTGGAGGGTCCAAGCAAGGCTCAAATTGACTTCAAAGACCGCAAGGATGGTAGCTGTTATGTTAGCTACGTTGTTTCTGAACCAGGTAAGTTTTTTAAATTAAGTTTTCTATAGCTCCGATTGAAAAGCGACTCTCGTTTCCTTTTTTTATTTCTCTTTCACTCTTATTTCACTGTTCTATTCCTCAGCCACTCTTCATTGTCTCTTTCACTCGTCTCTCTCTGCTCATTTCCAATTTCTCCCTTCTTCTTTCCCTAAATACTGTTTATGTCTCTGTAACATTGAAACTAATTCTATGTCTAAAAAACCTACAAAACTTTACATCTATAATCTACATTATGAATATATATAGGAACTTGCTTCGCAGAGTTTAGTGAGTTAAGTCTAGAAAAAGGTAATTAAAAATGAACATCAGTCATGATATAATTTGTTTTTCGAATTAGACCAAATTATAAGAATAAATGTATAAAGGTGGTAGTGATTGATCCACCTTTAAGAGGATATATCTTTAAGAAACGTCCATATATATATATTTCAATAACTAAATTCAATAAATCTATATCTAATAAATGTCTACCGAGCAGAGTTTAGTCACTTACAACTAGAAGAGAGTACTTAAAGAAAAGTACCAGTCAGGATATTACACTATCACTGAGATGCTAAAATATTTATATTCTAAGACGTGTTCTAACTTGTGGGAAAATCTTTTTATTTCGAGCTGATGTTGGAACAGAATTAAAAGCATTTCTTTTTCTGAAACCACTGACCAGTTTAGCCATGTTGAAGTTGTGTTGGTAGTCGAGAGCCTTAAATAATTTTGGTTTTGATTGCCGGTTCGGTATGGATGTCTTGTGAACTGATGGAGTCAGCCAGTCGTTATATAGTCTGCGCTTTTGTTTGCGTAGATGGTGTCGTGCTCTTCGTCGTAAAATAGGATCGGATTTACATCATGATAGCCAGTTGTAAGAAACTTGAGTAGCATTCATGAGTGACTTATTGTCTAGCTGCCGTAGGATCAACTGTCCAACTTCTACTGGAAGTTCGCCGACGATATCGGTTTTATTGCTTCCAACTCCGAAGAATTGCATTAGTTTCTTGAAATATTCCATGTTTAATGATAACAGTTCAAACTGCGAGTGACCTTCATAGCCCAGGGCCATGGCCTTTATACCTGGTACCGTTCCATGCCAGGCTTCGATTGATTGACTCAGCGGACCAATCAGAGAATAGCATGGAACGGCACCCCGCTGAGCGCCAGGTATAAAAGCCACGGGCCTGTGCTATGAAGGTCACTCGCAGTTTGAACTGTTATCATTAAACATGGAATATTTCAAGAAACTAATGCAATTCTTCGGAGTTGGAAGCAATAAAACCGATATCGTCGGCGAACTTCCAGTAGAAGTTGGACAGTTGATCCTACGGCAGCTAGACAATAAGTCACTCATGAATGCTACTCAAGTTTCTTACAACTGGCTATCATGATGTAAATCCGATCCTATTTTACGACGAAGAGCACGACACCATCTACGCAAACAAAAGCGCAGACTATATAACGACTGGCTGACTCCATCAGTTCACAAGACATCCATACCGAACCGGCAATCAAAACCAAAATTATTTAAGGCTCTCGACTACCAACACAACTTCAACATGGCTAAACTGGTCAGTGGTTTCAGAAAAAGAAATGCTTTTAATTCTGTTCCAACATCAGCTCGAAATAAAAAGATTTTCCCACAAGTTAGAACACGTCTTAGAATATAAATATTTTAGCATCTCAGTTATAGTGTAATATCCTGACTGGTACTTTTCTTTAAGTACTCTCTTCTAGTTGTAAGTGACTAAAGTCTGCTCGGTAGACATTTATTAGATATATATGGTCTTTATAAATTAAGTTATAGAATGCAATAAGGGCCTAAGCATTTCATAGCTATAGTCATCATCGTTACTGGTACTTTTATCTAAGCATTCTCTTCTAGATGTGAATGAGTAAAGTCTGGGCTAAAATTCAATGTCCTAATTGGTATTTTCCTCTAAATATCTCCTCTTGGATTATTTGAACAAAGTCTGATTAGCAGACTATTGTTGGGTATAGGCTATTAGGTTTTAGCACGTATGGACGTAATCTTCTATGTAATATTTTATAATTCTGACTGGTAGTTCGCTTTAAATACTTCGTCTTAGACTTTGCTGACTAAATTCTGCCATACCTACGTTTTCATTTTTAATATTTGTAGTCATTTTGGAAAATATTTATTACATTCTAAAATGATTTTAAAAATTACGTATTAGTAAAACTAAATGAAGCGACGTCCGAATAGAATTCGCTGGTGTGATAATCGCGTTTCACTTGATATTGACACTGTCAATTATAAGCATTTTTCTTCCAATTCATTGCGCCTTTGGAAAAAATAAGATACCATGTTACACATTTGTTCCATGGATATAGTTTCACGGGTTTGCAAATATTTTATTTCTACTCTATTTTATTATTACAAAAGTTACTTTTAAACTAACTTCCTTATTTGTGTCAAGTCACTCCACATAATTTACAGTTAAACCTGTTTGCCCAATTTTAAAAACATATTCATCAGTTTTCAATGTCTAATTAGTGGATTTTTAAATATTTTCTTCACAATATGTGGAAACATTACAGGTTGTTCAAGATTACTCTCAAGAATTTGTCAAAATAGAAGCTCACTTTCTTAAATTAAACTCTTTTTGTGCCAGGGATGAATGCTGCAAGTATTTCTTAGCAAGTAGGTCAAGGACGATCAGATATTATTCAGCTGTGAAATAAAAATATGGCAAGAAATTTGGATCGTCTCATGCACCTGTCAGATAGATAATTTTTGAAAGTAATTGGTACATCAACAGTGGATTTATGTAGGTTTCATTTCTTGGAATAAAATTTCAAATTTTGATCTTTTGTCGTATGTTAGTCTGCGACTTCCAAGACTGTTTGCACCTTAAATTATCAATAAGATACTCCACAAGAGGGCCTGAATTTGCAGTATTAATAATATTTGTTATTATAAAAGAACAAATAAAAACCTATTAATTGGCGTAAGAAACTCAAAATCGATTTTTTTCGCATTAGGTCCCTTTCTTCGGAGACTGTCACATATTAAGAAATGGTCCCTACATCTTTTGTAAATTCTGTAATTTGATGCTGTCTTTACTTTTGCAGACCATTCAATCAGAATAGTTTTTTTCCAATGCAAAAAATAATTGGTTTTTCATGAAAGAAGTTCATCGTCATTTCTTCCTTATTTTCAGTTTCTTGTACTCATCATCCCGCTTTAACTAGCCGGATATAAATTTTATAAACTACTAGGGCATCGACCACGACATTGTGCCTTCAATCATCAGTCATGGTGCAATATTTGCTTTTCGAAAGTCTTTCGGCAGTTGGCAGACTTTTTGTTACAATAATGAGACAAAGTTTGCTGGTGGTCCGAAGTTCTCTCACATCCATCTGGCTTTAGAGTTTTGGACCAAGTTCCATCATCAACGTGCCGTGGGCTATCATCACACCCTTCTCTCTCGCAATCCCAAAATATCATCGTCTATATTTGCTAAGGTGGACTCATATTTTGGTGGCGTGGTAGCCTGTTACCTCGACGATGTGAATCCAGATGAGTGTGGCGATTATATTTGGGTCACTCGCAAGAGCAAGAGAGATGGATTGTAGGGAGAGAGAGGAGTAAGAGAAAGAGCGAAAAACGTTGAAGAGTAGAGGACTTTTAGTTCACGAACCAGAGTCGGTTGGAGGAAAGTAGTGGTGCGCGACCAATCTCCGGTTGAAAAGCGGGTCGCTTTTCCTTATTTTTATTTTTTTTCCTTTCACTCTCCTATTTCTCATTTAATGTCCTAATTCTATTTCACTCTTCTCTTACTCGTTCACACTTCATTTTCTCTTTTACTCATCTCTTTCTGCTCATCTCCAATTTCTACTTTCTCCCTTCTTCTTTCCCTTCCCCTTGAAAGCTTGGACAGTGTTTTCCTTCCGGTTACCCGGGATTATTTCCGTTCCATTTTTGGCTACTTGAAGATGGGTACTTTCAAGGCATGTACACAGCTTATGATCTCAGACCACGGAAGTCAGGATTCTGAAGATGACGGTCAGTTTGGATTAAAAACGATAGGATTAATAAAATATTTTTCTCATCGAGAATGTGCTCCAAGTATCAGATGCTTTGATAGTTTAAGGAATTAGGTTGCTGATTCTCTTTTTGCGTATAATGCAAGAATGGCATCTAGCATTTCCTAATAAGTAATAATTACGTCGAAAGGATTATTATAGACTACTGATTTTGCATTCATCCTTGTACTGATTGGGACTAAAAAGGGGATCAGAGTCTTAAGTAAGAAAAGAGCAATCTCAAAATCTTGACCTACTCTTATGTCCTAGATAGTATTTTACTTTTCCATCCCAAATAAGAAGCTATGCACTAACTTAATTTAGTAGCTGCAACTTAATCCCAATATTTAATTTCAGGTGAATATAGGGTAGGAATTAAATTTAATGACCAGCATATTCCTGACTCGCCACACAAGGTTTACATATCACCAGCAATGGGAGATGCTCATAAGGTTGAGGTAGCTCAATTCCCTGAGAGCGGTGTGCAAATCGACAAGCCGACCACTTTCCTTGTTCGCAAAAATGGCGCGAAAGGTGAACTCGATGGAAAGGTAAATTGTCTGTTTTTATAATTTAATACTCCTATTCTATTCCTTCTTAAGTTTCAGTAACCATTTTCTTCAACGCAAATGATTGATTTTCGAAAATCTTAAAGAAGGGAGTATTAATTTCTTGACCCTTAGGAGCTTTGGTCCTTCTTACAATTTTTTATCTTGATAATTTTTATATCTCTTGAAATTTTCGTAATCTGTGTCACTATTTATTTTTGATGTTAAGGACAGTTTATTTCTTACGCACAGCATTGCAAATATAACTTCCTACTCTTGCGAAAATACCATTCTGCATCATAATGCGTGGGCAGGAATGGAGCATGTACAATTTCGCTAGAGAATACTGTAAGATTCAAATATTTGTATTGCTTCGCTGAAGAAAATTTCGTATCTCAGAATTCAAGTCTCTTTATTAAAAACAGCAAACTTGATTAATTAATTATGAAAAATTCTAGATCGTTTCTCCAAGTGGGGTTGAAGACGATTGCTTCATTCAAGCAATTGACTCTGAGGAATATTCGGTTCGGTTCATGCCTCGTGAAAACGGAGTTCACAATATCCACCTTAAGTTCAATGGAGTTCACATAAACGGAAGTCCGTACAGAGTCAAGGTCGGAAAAGTTGACGCTGATCCAGCTGCCATTCACGTTTATGGAAATGGTTTGTCTGAAGTCAAAACCGGACAGAAGACGGACTTTATCATTGACACGTGTAATGCTGGACATGGAGCTCTCGGAGTCACTGTGGATGGTCCCAGCAAGGTAGCCATGGACTGTACTGAAGTTGAGGAAGGATACAAAGTTAGGTACACACCTTTGGTACCCGGAGACTATTATATCAGTATCAAGTACAATGGATATCACACAGTTGGTTCACCCTACAAAGTACAAGCGACAGGTCAGTAATTCCATACAAAAAATCGAACAATTGAAGATTTAGCGAGCAAAAAGTGATAAATCCACTTGAGTTAATTTCTCTAAGATAATAATTTTCTACATGATCATTATATTTTTAATAAAACACAATATGCTTAAGTTGACCGCTTCACCCATTTTCATGATTTAACAGATATATATTTAAATTTCAAATTATAGTTTTGAATGCAAAATTCTAAAACAGATTAATTTTTGAGGTCTTAAACCTAAAGTTTTTTTTACTTCAAAAGCTTAAATTTCACAATATTCGGTTTGAAATTTGAGGGTTTTAATTTCAAATTTCATAATGTTGTAGTTTAAAATTCAAATATTAAAAATGTCAGGGCAATTTCACTATTAAATCTTTCCAAATTACAAAATTTTATATTGAAAGCCTTGAGTCATTTTTAAATTTAATAATTTTAGACTGTAGACAAAATAACACTGTTCAACTTCGAACGGTTTGAATTAGAAATGTTAAATTTTCAACTTCTTTCTCAGGCAATTTTCCAATTTACAAAAATGTAGTCTGAAATTCTTCAATTTTAAGAGCTCCTGATTAAAAATTTTTCAACTTGAAATACTTTCAATTTCCAATTATTCAATTTCAAACGCTTTTATTTAAAAATGATACAAGTCTAATTCCTCTTCATTCCATTTGAAATATTGCCAATTTTTCAAAATTTAACCTAATCTGCAATTAGGTATTTTCACTTTAACCACTAGCTAACTTCACTTCATTGAGTGCTGAGAGGAAAGCAATGGACCAAATGCATGAAACAAAACTTTATTTGTGTTATATTTTCGCAATAAATAATAATTATTGTCATTTTATTATTTCAATAAATATTAATTAAAAAATAAAAGCTAATTTCTAAATACACTTATAAAAAAAATTAGTTTTTATGAAGATATTAAAAAAATAGGACAAAAATGGATTAAATCCCATGCATTCGATCGATTGTTTTCCCCTCAGCACTCAACAAAGTGATTTTAGCTGACAATGAAGTGAAAATTTCCAAATAGAGAGTTATATTATATTTTCTTAATATATTGTAGAATCATCTTCCTAAAATATGCTTATAAACAAGCACTTTTTTAAAGGAAGATTGCTAAACTTGCAGTAAAATTTTTAATAAATACTATTTATTTTAGTTTATTAGTACACTTCCTAAAGGGTTTAAAACATTTTTAAATGTGTTTTTAGAAAATAAAACAGTTTCAGATTTACACAAATATTGGGAAAAATACTTCATTTGTTTTTTTATCATTCCACTTTTTTTTAAATCATCCAAATTTCACAAACTTTTTAAGTCTCTTACATGCCTAACAAGTTTTATCTATTCACGCAATCAACCTATAATCGGAAATTAAAATTAAAAAAAAACATTTTATATTATTGATATACGTTGAAACGGACAATATTTTTTTTTTGCGCAAGCTTAAGTTTTATAATCTAATTTATGTACTAGATTTTTTGACAAAGTATAAAAAATAGTAAATTCAAAACGAAATAATTTTTAAAATCCTTACCACAAAAAAATTAAACCTTCTTCATATTCATCTACTTTGACTCATTCTTGTAAATATATTTAATTTCCAGGAAAAGATCTTGCTGAAAGAGGAGCACAAGAAACGAGTACTATTGTCGTGGAGACCGTTCAGAAAATTTCAAAATCCAAAAATACAGGTCCAGTCCTTCCTCGCTTTAAGTCAGATGCCAGTAAAGTAACGAGCAAGGGTATGGGTTTGAAGAAAGCTTACTTGGGCAAGCAGAATCAATTCACAGTCAACGCTGGTGACGCCGGTATGTAAAATTGTTAAACTAAAGTTATCTACAGTCACCAGAGTTTATAAAATACGGACATACAGGACAAGGTCAATGTGGCAAATTACTTAATTGACTTTAAAATTAATGTATGAAACCTACATATATCCAATGAATATCTGCTCAACAGACTTTAGTCACTTATAACTAAAAGCAG
>CAKNWT010261496.1:0-12904 GCA_932066315.1 Andricus coriarius
TCATGAAAGTTGTCACCACCGTCTTGAAAATTGGAAGCCACTAGCTTTGATCGCTGAAGTGAAGTTAGCTGATCGTTGGTGTAACAGGCAAATCGGATAAGGGCGGCTTCATAAAGGCTCACTTGCCGAATCGTTAGAGCTGTCAAAAGTTCCTTACAAGCGTGGATAAAAGCAGAAAAATACCGAGACGCCAGAGAAAGTTTACCCACATGTAGAAGTCAAATTTTGCATCGTTAATACATTTTTCTTCCGATCTAACTTTGATATGACCTTGATCTCACCTTGACCTTGGCACCTTGGGGTCAAGCGGGCCTCGGATTCAGACTTAGCGATCCCCACAATATATTAGTATGGTAGTCTAGTCCCATGCAGCCCATTTACCCATATGAATCATCTATATATTTAAATTAAATGACCCTAAAATGACCTTAGAGGTCGTCATAGAAAATAAGAACATACATATCTGGACTTAAAATCTTCCGTTCTTTCAGAATTTGCAGTCAGAAATTTGTTTTTGGTGGAATGAACTAAATCGACCTTGAACTGACCTTGACCTTGACTCGATAAGTTCTAATGGATCCCGTGTTCGGATTCAGCGACGCAAAAACCCTAAATTATAGTAGCTATCTTCATCCAAATGACTTTTCTTTCCATTTGACCTTCAAATGCCCTTGACTCAGATGTGGTGGGGTCAAACGGACCACGGATTCGTGCTCAGCGGGTCAAGACACATGGGAATATATGTGTCGCATCTGTAGAACAGAAAAGTGTTTTTTTTTGTGTGCCGGTGTTTTTATTGACATCCTTATCATCAGCATCATTTTTGGTTATCACGGATGCAGAAATGTCATCTTGACTAAATTCTTCTTCTGCTTCTACTTTTTCCTTCTTCACAAGCGGTTCCACTTCATCCTTAGACTTCTGAGTAATGCACGCTAGATTCTTCAGTGGAGAGAATTGTGGTTTCCAGGCTTCCTGAATAGCTTGTTTCTTATCGGGTTTGAAAATCTTATGCCTACGATTTATTGCTTTCCTGTCCTTATCAATCCACCTGTTACTGTCTTGCATTGTTCTTAGACCTCCAGGTACCTTTGCAATTTGGTGGAAGTCTCTCTCATCCCGCTTATGATTTTTTGCTAAACAAGAGTATTTCTCATGTCTTTTTAAATTATCGAGTCTTGAATAAGTTCTGGAACAACTTGAACATGTGGAAGTATCCGTGGGCGTATCCGATGGTGGTGCACTCTATGGTAATCATTGGCAACCCATGTTCCCTTTTCAGTGAAACAAGATTTCGTCTACTAAGTTGGAATACTTGAATCGACTGTATATCCATTATTCCCTTAACACGAGATCCTTGCTCCTTTAAATGGACTTATTTAACTACAGTTTAAACAACAACAAAATGTTGGTTCTAAGAAAATAATAATTTACAGCTATTATAGGAAAGAATATTTTAATATCATTGATACATCGCTAAGCATTATTATAATTATTAAATTATATTTCTTCATTACTAAATGTGGATTTAAGACTTACATAAGGTCAATATTATATGAGGATGATGATTTATCAAGCTCAGCGCAGAGGGCAGCACCGAGAGTGGTGATACATCTAGTATGCAGGAACAAGGCATTACCTACAGTTTGGTTAGTTTTTGTTATTAGGAAGGCGATGTGCTTTTAATTTTTACATTCAAATGCCACTTATACACACAATTTTTCAAGAAGAAAGTGCAGAAAGCTCAATACAGCTTTCAAAACCTCCAACAGACGATTTAGAGGATATAATCATTGAGTCTAATATTTTTCAGTACCTACTTGACCTAGCTGTAATATTTATTGTATCCTCCTCCTTCTTCTCCTCCTCCTCATCCTCTATTCTTTCTCGTTCTTCCACATACAATTAGTAGCTTAGTTAAAGTAGTCCGGCTATTGGACCGGTCTGTTGAAAAGTCATGAAAATTAGTTTTTTCTTACAGAGAAATATGTCCTGTTTCGCATAATGCCCTTTTTAGGGGACCTTTCCAGGTTACAATTTGAATTAACTCTGTTTAAAGTCGTATCATAGAACATGGGATCTTATGGAGAGGCCTTTCGCGGGCTCCAAAAATGGTTGATTTCGGCTTTAAAATACGTTGAAAATTGTCAGAAAAACTGTTTCGGAGACAGAAAATATAATGTGAAATTTTAATTACTTCTCATTTGTACTTGCTTCCAAGGTATTTGAGGTCAATTTTAGCAAAGCATACATGACGAGAACGGTGTGACGTTGACTAAGGTTGGCAGCACAGCTTCTGCGATTCACTTTTATTTTGGTTATTTATTCTTTTTATTACCTCACGCACCTTTTCTCGCCGATTGGCTTCCGATTCCTTAATTATTCGTCCCTTTTTATGCTTTTTATCTCGCGGAAACACGATGCCGCTCTTCAACATAAATGTTTTGCCGGTTTATTACAGGTTATGTTTACGCACTCGACTCGAGTCAAATGAACATTTAAATTTACATTTTGTTGATAAATAAAAATATTTTATTTATATTGCTCAGTATGAAAATTTAATACTCAATTTATTAATCGATGAGCTGGTCAAATTTTGGATTTAATTCCAAATACCAGAAAAAAAATTGACGTAGCTTTGACTAGCTTTTCCAGTAGCCGAACTACTTTAACTTGATTTTAGATAATTCAAGATTCAACAGGGGAAAACGTGGTTAAAACTACAAGAAAAGCAACGTATCCGATAGCGGCGCACTCTATGATAATCTTTGGTACCAGGTTCCCGTTTTAGTGAAACACAGTTTCGTCTACTAAGTTGGAACAGTTGAACCAACTGTATATTCATTAAATGGATTTATTTCACAACAATTTTAAAAAAATTTGGTTCTAACAAAAACAAGATTTGCAGCTGTTATATTTAATAGCAGATTTTAATATACGTAATCAATACTTCACTCAGCATTTTTAGCATTATTTAATTAAATTTCTATATCACTAAATGTTGATTTAAGAGTTTCAGAAAGTAGATGTTCATGTTATCACTAGAGCATTGTATCATTTTTCAATGTTTGATTCACAGTATTGTTGCAGTAGAGTTGAATATTTCTGAATTTATTTTATCATTCTTGATACTTTATTTCAATGTTTCAAGTAAGTAAATTGAATCTTTTCAGCAGATCACTCTATTATACGAAAGATGATTTCAACGTTCCTTACAGTTCATTATAATATTTGTGTATCTGATTTTATTTCATAAATTCTATTAAGAGCTTTTGAATTATACGTTCTTTATACCAAAATAGTTGAATCAATATTATTCAAAAATTATTACGAAGCTACCAAGTATTAACTGCTAAAGTTGATTTGACATCCGAGCTGTATCGATATAAGATTATAAATCTCTCATTGTGATCCACTGGATGAATAAAGATCTCTTAAGAATGTGTTCATATTTTTCCAGGTTCGTGCAAAATTTTCATATGCTTTAATTCATTTGCAGAGGCATGCTGTGAGGCGACAATGTTCTGTACGTAGAAATACGTTCGGGATATAATATTGCATCGCAAAATGTATTGCGCCATTACAATAACCTTGAAGTTGTTGTCGACGAAAGAAATTCTTTCCAGAAGTTGCGCATTTGTGGGCACTTTAATATTAAAAGTCAATAATAAAACACGTCAGAAAATTAGGTAAAAATATAATAATCACTTTATTTAAAAAAAACTAA
The DNA here is from genome assembly GCA_932066315.1 of Andricus coriarius. Classification (NCBI taxonomy): domain Eukaryota; kingdom Metazoa; phylum Arthropoda; class Insecta; order Hymenoptera; family Cynipidae; genus Andricus; species Andricus coriarius. Next base: position 3,728 of record CAKNWT010261496.1, read on the forward strand.
TTCCTTCCGGAATACAGTTCGGACTTGCCGTAACATTACAATATCCTAAATTCTAAACTAAGGTCTAAACTAGCCATCTGGGTGAAAGCTAGTTTGGTTTTCTTGGGTCCTTCTTACACTTTGAGATTTGCCTGAATAAACTCGGCTCCTGACCATAAACTTAATCCCCGAGGAAACCAAACCGGCACGTAACCCCATTTCAGTTTATCATGAGAAACTCTCTTTCCGACTATTTTCAAATATTCGTAGAAAATATTGCTACAGTTTCGGCCAACTGACTGTTTGACGCCCTCGTCAAAGATTTACGCCTTTACATTCCATCCATCAGCATTGCTCATACAAAGTCTGCCATTCATACGTTCTCCGTTTCTCAACAATTATATTTGTATGTAGGTATATTTAATATACATTTTTTTTTACAAAACAACTATGCCTACCCTTGCGATTATACAATTACTCACGCTGACTGTTTTGGAATTAATTCTAGTCGTTCGGCCGACAAAATTCCCTCGTATGGTTTTTGGCTGTGTTTTTCTTCCTCTATGTCGCGAACTAGATATCTGTTATTTCCCAAAATCTGCACTACTACGTATGGACCTTTTTTTTGCTTTAGGAGTTTGCGACTCTCTCCAGTAGCCGCGGAACTGTTACTTATGAATAAAACTAAATCGCCCGGTTTATACGCGTACGCTTCCTTACGTTGCATTTTCCCTCTATTTACTTCAAGCAGATCTTCGACCAGTTCTTTTTGTTCTTCTGATCCTATTTCACTATTTAAATCAATTATTTCGCTCGTCGGAGGATTGTCCAATCGTCCGGCTATTCTATGAGTGAAAATTATCTTGTACGACGTTCTTTTCGTGATTCGGTGCTCGCTGTTATTTATCGCCCACTGCACGTCGCGTAACTTTTCGTCCCAATCCTTATCCTCTTCGTCTTCAGTGATAAAAGCTAAACACGTTGGGAAAACTCGGTTTTGTCTCTCTACTTGCCCATTTCCCCGCGGAGTGCCAACTGCGATTCTGAGTTGCTGTATGCCGTTTTCGTTACAGAATTACTCAACATCCGCGGCAGTAAAAGAGGTTCCTCGATCACTGATAATACGCTCGGGTTTGCCGTAATGTGACATAAAATCTCTCATCATGCGTAAAGTCTCGGCGCAACTCACGTCTCTTACGGTTTTTAACACGGTATATTTACTAAAACCATAAATTATCGCACACACGTGGTTATTCCCATTTTTCGTTGTTAGGAATGGCCCGGCATGATCGATATGCACACTTTGAAACGGAGCATTTCCTTTTATCCAGCGGATGTAAAAATCCTGGGTTTTTACCACTCGGCTTTTTATAATACAGGCAGTTTATGCAACGTTTTATGTACATTTCAACCTCATGGTGCAATTCCCTTATTAGCTAACGTGAAACCCAGATAATCAACATTGTACTTGAAAAACTGACATTTTTTGTATCTCAGAGTTAAATTCGCGGCCCTCAGTGCATCAAAGACTTTCTGCAAACTCTCTAACCCTTCCTCGAAACTTTCCGAGGGTACAATCGTGTCTTCAATGTATGTCATTGCAATGTCATTCGGTGCACTTTCTAAAACGCAATACATTAATCTTTGAAATCCGGCGGGTGCATTACAATGTTCGAAGGGCATTCCTTTAAACTAATAATGACCGTCAGGCGTTACAAAAGCCGTTTTCGGTCGAGAATCCCTCGCCACAGGTACCTGATAGTACCCGCTTGCCAAATCTAATGTGGTAAAAACTTCTTACCCGCGATCCGATCCAATAAATCATCGATTCGAGGGATCGGATAGTGATCCTTGATGGGCTAGCATACGATGAAGGTCACACTCCTTCAATTCCTGGATCATGTCCTTCGTCTGCTTCCTCTCGCTGTAAGACAATCGATACGGCCCATAGTGGACCTTTTTTGAAATTCTATCTCAAAATCGTAGAACTTTGGATCGGAAAGACCTAGAGGGATATTTTTTTGTTAGTTGAAGAAAAAACCTTTCCGAATATAGAAAAATTATAGACAAAGTAAAAAGAAAACTTAGACCTTGAAAATCTGTGTTGAAGATGGCATTTTTGGCAAAAAAAATAATTTATTAAATACTATAAAACGCTTAGATTTTACATTTTACGTGCTATACATGTTTTTCTATAGATTTTTGCATGCCCAATCCACATCTGATATGTAAATCGTTGTAAGATTAAATCCAAAATGGCGGAGACAATATGGCAGACTGAAATTGTAAAACGAAACCCATTTGACTAAAATTTGCTACAAGTTGGGGTTTCAGGTCGCTGATTACAAATCCAAGGTCGATATTTGAAAATTCAAAATGGCGGATACAATATGGCGGACCAAAATTGTAAAAGGAACCCGATTTGACTAAAATTTGCTACAAGGGTGTTTTTCGGGTAGCTGATTTCAAATCCAGTGTCAAAATTAAAAAATTAAAAATGGTGGATCCAATATGGCGGAAGAACATTGTGAAAGGAAACCGATTTGACTAAAGAATGCTACTCGGATTTTTTTTGGGCAGCTGATTTTAAATCCGAGGTCAGAATTAAAAAATCAAAAACGGCGGATCCAATATGGCTTTTTTAAATTCTGGAATTTTGACTTTGGATTTCAAATCAGCCACCTGCAAACCCACCGATAGGCTATTTTATGTCAAATAAATTTTGTTCTATAATTGTGGTCCGCCATATTGGAACCGACATTTTTAATTTTTCAATTTTGACCCTGGATTTGAAATCAGCGATCCGGAAAACCCCCTTGTAACAAATTTTAGTCAAATCCGTTTCCTTTTACAATGTTGGTCCGCCATATTGGATCCGCGATTTTTAATTTTTCAATTCTGACCCTGGATTTAAAATCAGCTAGCCAAAAAAACCCCGAGTAGCATTCTTTAGTCAAATCGGTTTCCTTTTACAATGTTCTTTCGCCATATTGGATTCGCCATTTTGAATTTTTTAATTGACACTAGATTTGAAATCAGCGACCCGAAAAACACCCTTGTAGCAAATTTTAGTCAAATCGGGTTCCTTTTACAAATTTGGTCCGCCATATTGGATCCGCCATTTTGAATTTTTTTATTTTGACCTTGGATTTGTAATCAGCGACCTGAAAACCCAACTTGTAGCAAATTTTAGTCAAATCGGTTTCGTTTTACAATTTTAGTCTGCCCACATGACTGTTTGGTATCATCACTGAATCACTTGCCCGCAGCCCTGTTTTCGTTGATTCACTCGCTGCATCCGTAAGCACTGCGGTATCATCTGCGGTGATGAGCAGCATCCCCACGCCACTCGTAATAACGACGTATGGTTGTTCCGTAAAGGGGTGGCTCACCAACATTTGGCCTAATTTGGAACCACGTGTCCATCCACCCAAGCCCCCACTCCGTCGATAGATAGATAAGCACAAAATGTCTGGATAGGCTTTACAATTCCGTTTCAGTACCCCACGAGTTGCTCAATGTCTCCCAAATCTACGTAGCTAGACAATGAATGTCCGTCTAACACGGCAGTTCTGAAATACTTTTGGTGCGTGTTCCCCACTGCATTCACGGTCTTTGAACCGCCACTTGCACTCGAACACGCGGTACTCGATTAAACCCCTTCATTACATCGTTCGCGATTTTCCCCACAGTTCCCGCGCAAAATGACCTACGCCACCGCACTTGAATTTTTCCCGGATTTCGACTTCGGACAATCGCGCCTCACGTGGCCAGACTCTTTGCAAGAAAAGCAGTTGAATGACTTTTGCTCACCTTCCTTTCTATCCATTTTTCTGGAATCTTTGCTTTTTCCAGGTGGTACGTCTCGAATGTGCAGACTTCCGGCCTTCAGATCTAAAATTAAGTCATGAGGCTCAGCATATCGGCTCAGAGGGCCGAGGAAATCGCGATATCGGTTATTATTCAGTCCGTAAACAGTCCACTCGACAGTTTCCTCGTTCTGCATGCCGGCCTCATTGCATCGAGCCAGCTTCTCGTAAAAGTATTCTTCGATACTTTGAGTCGATTTCTTTTTGTAGTTTTGAGCCTCAAGCCGAAGACTCCAAATATTTTTATTGCATGGGAAGTTTTTCTCCAGCAAATCCTTCCATGCCTTCCAGTCTCTGTCATCATCCCTTGGAAGTCTGTCTCGCCAGCGAGGCGCCACACCGGTCAGCTTTGCGAGTCCAAAATGCCGGATCGCTATATCGTGCCACACATACAGCTCTCCGCATTCCTCGACTTTGCTAATCCATTGAGCGATGTCGATATTTTCTTTCACCGGGTCAAAATCCGGAAGCAGCTCCGAGATATCCCGAAACGACCATCCGATGCTACCTCCTTGTGCCTGCGTGCCATCTCCGTTTGAGGTCATTTTTATTTCACTTGCCACAAATTACCGTCGACAATAAAGAAACTCCGTGCACTAGTCCAACTAACCACCAGTACCACAAGCTAGATCACTGACACTTCCACAGCACACAAAAACAGTACAGCACTTGGTCTTCCTTCTCGCGCTCCGATTTTACCCGCGACCGCGTATCACTCAAAACTCGCGTGAATTTTCAGCCTTTATCCCATTTCTGAAAATTGTGGGCACTTTAATATTAAAAGTCAATAATAAAACACGTCAGGAACTTAGGTAAAAATATAATAATCACTTTATTTAAAAAAACTAATTACTTTCGGAATACAGTTCGGACTTGCAAATTACGCGTTGATGCTTTTCGAGTAGCGGTCATCAATCTTCTGACGTATTTTTGACACGCATGCCCCGATGAGAGACCCGTGGGGTCCTTCTCCCTCTTTCCCAGTTCCATCCATCTAGTCCTACTACGTTGCCATAACATTACAATATCCTAAAGCCCAAAATAAAGTCTAAACTAACCATCTGGGTGAAAGCTAGTTTGGTCTTCTTGGGTCCTTCTTACACTTTGAGATTTGCCTGAATAAACTCGGCTCCTGACCATAAACTTAATCCTCAAGGAAACAAAACCGGCACGTGCACCATATTTCAGTTCATCATGAGAAACTCTCTTTTCGACTATTTTCAAATATTCGTAGAAAATATTGCTACACATTATAATTTGATGAATTCATCAAGGATATTCTAGAATCTTTTGTGCATTAAAAGAATGTCTCATCTATAAGCAAGTAATGAATCATTCTCATTTTTCTCGCTATAACCTTGAACGTGTTTGCAGAACGTTCTACATTATAATCAGCAGTATATTTTTGCAACGCAAAATGTAATGCACCATTATAATAACCTTGAAGTTGTTGTCGACGAAGGAAATTATTTTCAGGAATTGCGCATTATAATTTGATGAGTTCATCAAGGATATTCTAGAATGTTTTGTGCATTTAATAAAGGTCTTATCTATAAGGAAGAAATAAATCATTCTTATTCTCTCGTTATAACCTTGAACGTATTTACAGGAATTTGGCTGTTACAATTCTTAAACTGCAGTAGCTATCGCATGCAACCTGATCCGTTAGACGAAAACAGGGTGTCATACCAAACGTCACATATATATGCCTACAAATTTGCGCACTAAATGACACGGATACACACGGACACACACACACACAGACACATAGATACTCCCTGATTTTGGATCAAAAACTAACCTGCTCTGCCTCTCTACTAATATTTTTAATTAACTAACTAACAACATGCAAAAATGTACAATTTTTACAATTCATGACTCGCAATAGTATATTATGCGCTGAGGCAATTGTTGAATTTTCGATTAAAAACGATTAATTTGCAACCAGAAATAGAATAATTAAATTTTCAGTTAGAGAAATTAAGAAAAAAAGGTTCAATTTTGAACCAGAGCTCTGGTTCAAAATTCAACCTCAAAGTAGTGCAGACATCGATCACAAGTATGGTTTTTGTGTTGGTGTCTTGAAAGCTGGTTACTAACGAGTCGGGACAGATCTTTAATCCATACATGATGGAAGCTATAGATATCTTAATCGTCGTCGTTATCAATGTAATATTCATCAAGACTCTCATCAATGTAGTAGTACTGAAGATAAAGAAGGTTAGCATGTTGTTCAATGTTTCAAAGAACACCGCAGAATTTGTACAGGAATTGGATTTCGGATAATTTGTTTGTAATTGAGGGAAAATGTAGTTCATGTCATGGTGATCAAAAGTCTCAATGACCACAACTGTAAAAAATGAGGTGGCTCGTAGGCGTGCGCAGTGGATCATGATGTGCTGTAGACTTGCGCAGTGGGTTATGGTGGTCTATAGACGTGCGCGATAGGTTATTGTTGGTTGAATTTATGCGCTATATGTCACCGTAACAATCATGGTTGGGACTATGGTGCAGGCCACAATCACAGCCATAAATGTAGGAATTTATATTATAAAGAGAGTTTTATTTTTAAAGTCGCACCTCAATAATTTTTCAGGAAAGCGTTTTATGCCAAAAAGATCGAGACAAAAGTAGTAGGGTTTGCAGGGAGGCATACGATAGTGACCTTGACTTTGACCTAGGCCTTTATTCTTGAGACGTGTTTGACCGTTAACTTGAATTTTTTTGAATAGAAGCTCCCTTTTTAACACCGAGAATGCAACACTAGTGCGAGAAATTCTGCGTTCTATACTTCTATTTTATTGTCGCAAACTCATATCCCTCGGTTGTAAAGGTCATGTAGGGATCATACAGGTTACCCCTTTCATGCTCGTATCTTTGGAGTTTTCGATTGCCGAGCTTCTCGTATCTTTGGAGTTCGAGTGCATTTGTTCAGTAATCATCTTTCAACTTGAAGATAGTTAGGGAGCGTATCCAAGACGGACGAGGACTAATGCCTATCTGTGACGCCGACCTGACGAGGGTTATCCCCTTTTTCTTATCAGGGATCGCCCTCAACTGGTTCAGAGGATATCGAAGGCTGTGGCGAACTTTTAATGAGTTCGCTAGAGCTTCCAGGATCAGGTTAGGAGGTACAGATTTCCAGTTTGAGTTAAGAAAGGAGATCCATCAAAGAACCCAAAGCGAAAAGGAGTCGGTCTCTGATTTACCTGACTTGTATGCGGAAAATGTTTGATAGGCTGATTCCCGAGATGACTGAGGCAGAGGAGATCAGTTACGCGCATAGGAATCTCCTTCCGAGACTACATTTGGCCCTACAAAGGAACCAAATAAGAGATTTCGCGCATCTAGAAGAGCTCGCGAGTACCGCGGAAAAAGCTATCGAGTCGCCAAGAATTACAAGCCACCCCTCTTCCCGAACGATGCCTATTGCCCGAATTGGCCCATAGAGACCCTAAGGATAGAATGCCGGATAAGCAAACGGATAGGCGACCGGTGACAGATAGATTTGATAGGCGGAACGAAAGGATCGCGCTCCTAGGTGAGGAGCCCAACAAAGAGTTCCTTCACGAGGAACCAGTGGACCTTGCGTTTCTATCTCTGGAAAGCAATAGCAGAGGGCCGAATAGGAGCCAACCTCAACCCTCTAAGAATTCCGCCACCCCCTCAAATGCTGACCCAAAAACTACCGTCTCGAGACCCAACACACCCCAAAATCCTACAGCCCCTCCCGAAAGGAGCACCTCTAAATTTAAAAACGACAGAGCCCCAATGTGCTGTAATTGTGGTGAAAGAGGTCACAGGTTTAATGAATGTAAACAACCCAGGAAGGTATTCTGTTTTGGCTGCGGCAGAAAAAAAAACTACAAACCAGAATGCTCCAGGTGTTCGGGAAATTGAAATCTGAGGTATGTCGCAGGGTGAACATACCTCTTGTTAAACAAAACGTCCCAGTTATTAGAATTAAAAGTAAAAACCCTCAACTGTCTTTCATCCGCCCGAACAACCCTTTGTTAAAAGATCTAAAAGCACAGAATCTATTAATTTCTGTGATTATGAATTGGGAAACTAGAGACTTAATACCTTATGATAATTCCGACTTGCCGATCCCTGTAGAGATTACGACTGTTTCAAACCCCGCGCCTATCGTATCAACTCCAAATGTCGCCCCTCCAGACCCCTTCACACCCCAAGCCATTTTAGAACGCCATTACTCCCCCCTGCAAGAAATTGATCCTAATTTGGAAATCCCAGAGGACACTAAAGGAATCCCGGGTTATGAATTTTGTTCGTCAACCCCTATTCCGGTTTATAACCGTTCTGAACTCCCTTATCAATCTATACCCCTCTGTGGCCCGCAACCCTTGATGTACTTGACCGTAGAAATACGAGGAAAACGAATTAAAACCTTCGTAGATAGTGGCGCTTCTCGTTCTTTCATAAGCGTGGATGGCGTAAAAATAATAGAAGAGTTGAATTTAAAAACCGTCTATAGGAGAGGCCGAGTGCAAGTAGCTAACGGTCAAATAGAATTAGTCTCCCAAGAAATAATAGCTCCGGTTAAACTAAAAATCAAGAAGAACTTATTGACATTAGAGTGCTTAAATCATTACCAGTCGCCTTTGCAATTGGCTCAGACTCTTTGAAAATATTTGAAATGAATGTAGATTTCGAGGACAGAAAATTGAATTTTAATAATAATCCGAATCAAATCTACTCTTTTGAACCTCAAAGTAAATCTTTTGAAACTTGCTGTAGTCTTAGAGAACCAACATTAGAAGAAGATATTAAACTTCAAGAATTTCTAAAACGAGAATTACATAGGGAACCATCCACCTATAAAACAACGACACTATTTAACATCCCCTAAAATCATGGAAATTGTAGTTGCCGAGGTTGATAACATGTTAGTTAATGACATTATCGAACACTCTAATAGTAGTTAGTCTTCACTAATAGTAATGGACAAACTGCGAAGTGCAACTTATGTCTCGAAAATAGATTTGCGCAGAGGTTTTCATAAAATTCCCTTCGACAAAGACAGTCGCGATAAGACAGCGTTTACTGTACCAGGAAGCGGCCTATTCCAATTTAAAAGAATGACCTTTGGTCTCACAAACGCTCCCGCGACTTTCCAACGTCTACTAGACCAGTTAATAGGTCCGGAGATAGAACTTCACGCCTTTGTTTATCTAGACGACGTAAAAAAAGCTTTGAAGAACACCTCCAATAGCTTTATAAAGTCCTGCCTATAATAAAAGATGCCGGTTTAGAGATCAATCTGGATAAGAGCGAGTTCTGCTGCCCCTAAGTACACTACTTAGGTTTC
>CAKNWT010261508.1:65-12682 GCA_932066315.1 Andricus coriarius
GTGGATAAATGAATTTGAAGATTATTTTAAAAATTTTGTTGCAGTCATTTAAATATCAATATTTTTTATAATTGTTCTATTTTTCCTCGCATAAAAGAAAAAAGTGAAGTGAAGTCAAAAAATCCTGGGGGCACGGGGCGATCAGCGGTTTCGCCACCATGTAGATCGGCGCCTGAGATTGTCACATGAAATATTAATTATATAAAAGCATCTAAAGTGGAGCTTTCTTGTTCATAATAGAGTAGGATAGGATTATCGATCTAGAAGTATGGGTTTTCCTCTAAATTTTGAAAAGCATCTCTTATATTGTTCGAGCTTGCAAAATTCACTTAAATTTAAAAATAAAATTTCTAATAATAGTGAAAATACTCTAAAACATATTGGCAAGAAATTATTTAAAGAAACTCATTGGGTTAGCCAAATTTCAGAAAATAGAAAACGCCCATGATTCAAACGCCCTTGCGTAGATATGTGCAACTGCAACGGGTTTCGGTACCGAAACCATAATCCCGCGGCAAAGGAAGAGAGTCGTTTCGTTAGATTTAAACGACTTTCAAAAGTTCAAAAACTCTTCCAATAGATTGAGTAGCTATAATACAGGGCAATTTGTTAAGTCCTCAACTGCATAGGTTTGAAATAAAATCCTACTGACAATAAATTACGAAAAAAGCTATTGGTTCTGCTAGGACTCAATTTAATTTACTATCATTCATCAAACGTACAAAAAATAATGATTTAATCAAATAATGCAGCTTAAACAAGCTCTTCTTTAAATTGGGATTTGCCACTAATATTTTATGCTACTAGAATTGTATGCCTATTTTGATCAGCAAGAGTATTGTTTAATAATTGGGTCAGTCGATTTATTAATCAACTTAATTAATTCATATTTTTAAACTTCACAGAAAATAAATTAAATATGAGCACAATATTCAGCTATTTTGAAAAAAATATGAATAATAATAATCAATGAAAATCTGGAAAACCTATCGGGCTTGAAAATTTTGGACTCGAAAATGACGACCCTTAATATCCTTAAACTTTTTTCTGTCGAAGAAAGTTCAGTTCACAAGATCCTACATCACGTGTATAGTTTTATATCCAAAGAAATTGTTTTTCATCGTAAAAAAATTCTTTCCTTTCGTTTATGTATTATATATCACGTAGTCTGGATTTCTCCGATAAGCACATCTATCCTATGTTAATGAGGAAACAGCTTCCTTTATGACGTGTTGGAAGAAAAGGAAGCAATAAGAGTTGAGAGAAAGGGACGACTACGAAAAAGCCGCGGGGATTGAGAAGCAAGGAAAATTTCAAGTTGTGGAAACTTCACTGGAGTTAATTTGCCTGCTGCACCCACGGAAACTTCCTCATCCCCTAGAAAGCGACTTCCCAATCCTGGTTTCCCCGCAGAGTGACTTTCCTCACTACAGGAGTTTGAGGCTTAGAGAAAATTAGAATTCAGGTGAAGTTTCGATTGCCGAGAGCTAATTATTGTAAGTCGCGACTTCTAAGAGTTCAACCAACTTCTCTCCTTATGTATTTTTGATCACATTAAAATTATTAATGACTTATGTATTAAATTATTAAATATAATTTATATTAAAATAGCTTTGTCTTAAACTTCCCAAGAGGCACCTACTATTTTTAAGCGCTGTATAAACTTAAAAATAAAATTATTTGCCAATGTTGTGATTTTTTTACAATTTTATTAAAAAATGGTACATCATATTCAGCCTATAAAATGTTAAATTATTTATGATTTCACACTTTACATTTTAAACTTCCTTGTGTCCACAGCTCCGGATTTTTTTACCGGATTTTAATTTTCTAGACTGGGAAATTTCGCCGAACTTAAATTTTGTAATCCGGCAAATTTTTCTTTTCGGGAAAGATTTTTTTCTACTTCAGCTAAATATTACAATATTTTACTATTTTATGATGAAATAATAAATATTAATTTGTAAATATACATAAACTGGCATATAATCGAAAACGCGAAACACTGAAGACACACTAGAATAGCTCATCACTTCCCACAATATCCTTTAGTACTTATTTGCGAGTCGTCCAACAAATGAAAGCACTCCGATCCCGATTTCTCGATTTTCTCTTATATTATATTTCGAGGTTAGGTCTCTTCAAAGTGACATGCAATGTGAGTTTCATCAGTACAGTGACCGGTCACAGTGATCACAGTTATCTGTCACATCTCGAGCCCCATTCCCAGGCCACCTGTTCAAAAATGTGTGTTAGTCACTGGTCAAAGAAGAGTGCTTGGGCATATGTGGAACACTCTTCGCTAGCTAGATCGTCCTCCTTTAAATGCGTGCCTCTGACTGGGCACAGAAGAGTGATTAGTCACATCTCCAACACTTTTTACCTAGTCGCTCTCTGAAAAATACGTGTCAGCGACTGGTTAAAGAAGAGTGATTACCCTAATAGCGCGGAACGTTCCCGGAACGTGTAAAATGACCGCCGCTTGGGAACGTTCCAAACATAAATTACCATTATTTTTATTATTATCAATAAATATTGCGTAAACCGTAAGTGATCGGTCAAAATCGATGTTAGTTTACGATACGGATATCATAGTATAATGCATAGTATATGCGATACTCAAAACTCAAAAATGACATCCATTTTTACCTATCTCTTGCGGTTTACGAAATAATTGTTGTAAAAAATAACAATAACGGAACGTTCCTCTTAGGTTATAGTGGAACGTTCCTGAAACGTTCCCAAGCGGCGGACATTTTACACGTTCGAGGAACGTTTCGTAATATTAGGGTAGTTATATCGGAAGGCCCTTTTCCAGGTCACCCTTGAAAAAAATATGAGTCAGTGACTGGTCACTGAACAGTGATTGGTCATCTCTTGAACCTTTTTACCAGGTCGCCCTTTTAAAAATGCGTGTCTGTGACTGGTCACAGAAGAGTGATTGGTCATATCTTAAACCCCTTTTCCAGGTCGCCCTTTAAAAATATGTGTCAGTTCCTGGTCATCCATTTTTTAAGTCGTTCTTCAATTAATACGCATCAGTGACTGGTCACCGAAAAGCGATTGGCAACATTTCCAACCCTCTTGCCCAATTTGCCCTTTAAAAAAGGCGTGTCAGTGACTGGCCACAGAACAGTGATTAAATAGTATATTAACCATTGTAAGGGAGTCGCATGAAGGCCCGAATTTCGCGCAACGGCGCATATACTATTTTGTTTGACGACGATGCTTTTACAAGTTTCCGGAGAAAGTTGCCGTGGAACAATTTAGGGGTTCTGGTGGACCCTATCATAGACCTAATACTAATATTTAATACTGTTTTTATTTTGCACACAATAACTGTATTATAGGTGCGCAAGATAATTGCGCAGACGTTAGCTTCGGGAGCCACGACCACGATCATTCGCTGACAATGACAATGTGATAAGACTACATAGTGGAGTTGAAGTACTACAGTTGAAGTACTACAATCAGCAGTGACGTAACTACTGCCTGGCCAAAAAGTCGATGGTTCCGTAGCCTCTATTGTAATATTTTTCGAATAAAGGGCCCCCTACTGAACAAAATATCTAAGGCCCCCATTATCGTAGTTGCGCCACTGACAATCAGTTTACAGAGTGTAGCACGTTGGACTTGGTTTCTCTAAGACGACCGGGAGTATCCGACGCGAAAGTGAAAACTGAGAGAAAAAGGGACGCCTCTCTGTCGACTAAGCAGACCACTACTTCGAGCGACCAAAAGGATTCGAGCGACAAACCCTAAGAAAAGTGACCACGCGGAACAATAGCGTCAGGGACAAACTCGCAATAACCGCAAACCCTACTAGCAACAGTCAGCATTATACTGATTTGATACTGCCACACTTTCGCCTCATTATAAAATGTATTCATTATATGGAAGGCCGAATAGCACCAGAATTGGACCCGATTAGACTGACCCGATTTGACTGTCCAGATTAGATAAATCAGCAAACTCATATTAGCGCCCCAGTAGAAAGTTTTCTCATTACGGAGGGCTGAAAAGCACCAGTACGGCAACCGATTAGATCATCTAGATTAGGCAGACTTAACAAAATTAGATTTTGCGCTCCTTTTAGTTAAGCATGCTACAATGTTTTTAAAGTTCAATTTCTTTGTGGACGGGGGTCAATTAAAAAAAAACGGGTTACTCTCTCTCTCCCTCTCTCTCTCTCTTTATTCTGCCGCTTTCTGGCCCTCGTGGCCGTTCCTTTGTTACAGATTTATTTAAGCATGCTCCCGAAAATGCTTTCAGATAATTTATTTGTCTACAAGCATTAAACTTCTTCGCTAAAAGCCTTTTTTAAAAAACCGATAGCTGTCACTTTTGAGGTTGGGAATAATACTACATGGACTCAGGTCAAGTGAGGTTTGCTTCAGACTGTTTACACACGATGGCCATTGTCGTCATCTTGGAATAAGGAGATGTTGCCATTTTGGAACTGAAAGCTACTAAATTCCCTATGCCGTGGTTGCCATCTTGAAAATCAGGGATTGCAGCCATCTTGAAAGTGACGCACTCTTAACGCTATTTCTGCCATCTTGAAAATTGGATGAAACAGCCATCTTGCCTCTGACGACAAGTTCTCAGTCGCATGGATTCTGGAGGTATGAGGTTGCTCGCCAGTATTGAAATCATTGTCGCGATCTTAGTATACGCCATCTTGGTGAGTTTTAAGCCAATGGGATATAGTTTCCTTCGTCGTCATCGTGGTAGTGATTTCTAGTGATTACTGGGGTTTATTTCTATGTCTTGTTCCTAGTGACTTTCTTTTATTGGCAAAATGTTTTCCTAGATATGTATTGATAGAGAACAGTTTCATTCTAGCTACTATACTTACAAATCTATTTATAACTTAATATGTGAGCAAGCGCGTTCAAGTCTAGTTACTTCTAGTGATATTTATATCTAGTGACCCCTACATGCATTACTGATTTAGCGCGCCATGGTATAGTTACATCTAGTTATATTTGTTTTTGCCTGGTAACCTTCAGTAACATCTAGTCATATCGGGTTATGCTTAAGTATACCTAGTTCCGTTGTTGTGCACTTTTAAATTTAATGTGCGAAACTTAAACGATATGGATATTGATCTGGCATTCTGGATTATACCAACAAATTTGCTTTCTCTGAAATCTTTACGAAAACCATTATGTCAAAACCTTGTGGTACCTGCAAGAAATTGATTATCACAGATGTCAAGTATTGTACCAAGTGTTTAAAATATTTTCATCCTAATTCGAAGTGCTTTAATCATAATATCTATAACGTTAACAACGTACTAGTTAAGTGTACTGGGCCTTTTAAGAGAATGAATCTCAAGGATAAACAGCTGTCTAAGTCACGAAAATCCGATAGAAACGAACCTGCATCCAGTACCTCAAAAACAAAAGGTAGCAAAAATATGCCGCGTACTCTTGACTCAGGCCCTGAAATGGATTCGGACGATAATAACAGCGTTTTGTCGGAGAGTAGCAACTTCTCAAGCAGTCAGTTTGGACAGCTCTTATCGACAATTAAAGACTGTAAATCCAGCGTATTATCACTGAAAAAAGACAATGATGGAATATGTTCCGATCTAAATGAAATTAGGGAAAAAGTGAATTGTCTCCCGGAGATGCAGCTCAAACTGGAAGAAAACAGCGACAAGCTTCAAGCTATTTCCTCACAATATGTTGAGCTGAGCTCACAAGTTTCGGTACTTACAACCGAAAATGAAGCTCTACGGGATAAGATCAAATTAATTCAGGATAGTCAGAGAAGACTAGATCAGCGTGTTCTAAGGACGGAAAGTCAGCAATGTGAGGATGGTGTGATCATTGCTGGACTACCTGAAAGAGAAGAGGAAGATCTTGGTGATCTTGTCTGTTCAGTCTCAAAGGCTATTACTGTGCAGCTAACTCCTGCTGAGATAAAAAATGTTCATAGGATTTCTTCTACACTTTCAGTATCATCGACACAAGCTCAGTTGTCTACCTTGAGAGCTGCGTTAGAGTCAAGCTCAACTTCTACTTCTCAAGCTTCTCCTACAAAATCAATTGTTGTTTATTCAACTCGTAAGCCACGTTTAGTGCTGGTTAGATTCTCAACTCTCAGGCCTAGGAAAGAAATGATTTCCAGTATGAGAAAGAAAAAATCATTATATGCAAATGAAGTATGTTCGGATCTGGGTAAATCTCGCATTTACATAAATCAATACCTCCCTGCAGTCACATATAACTTACTTCGCTCTACTAGAGAAAAAGCTAAGTTACTATCTTACAAATATGTGTGGCAGGTGAATGGTGTGATCCTTGTTAGGCGAAAGGATAAAGATCCTGTAATAAAGATTCTATGTCAGAATGATCTGGACCTTTTGACCGAATGACTAACTCACGAACAGCGTAGATCCCTTCCTTTGAGCGACAGCCCCGACTCCAATCCTGCCTCTCACAACTCGCTAATAAAAATCTTTCACATTAATATTAACTCACTAAAATCGCATATCAACTTACTTCGTGCTTACTTAAATCATAATATATATCATGTCATAGCGATAAGTGAAACATGGCTAACTGAAACTACTAGTGATAATATTGTTGCTCTTGAAGTTTATTCGTTTGTGCGAAGGGATAGAGATGGCAGGAGGGGTGGAGGTGTTGCGGTGTATGTCATAAATGGTCTAAACATCAAATTATTGGAGACATCAAAGGGTGTTTTTAATGAACCAGAATTTGTTATAATGGAAATATCCTGCCGTGCTATGTCACCGCTGCTTAAAAATGAAAGGAGCTTTGAATATGAGATATTGCTGGGGTAGCGCATCATTGTGTAAAATTTTACTGTATATACATGGTGTTTTTTTTTAACTTGAGACCCTCCCATGAGGCAGGGGGGGGGGCAACTTTGTAATTTCGAAAATAAAAAGTTTTTATTACGGATTTTTTTTTCATAGGATGCGTATGATTTTAAGATATTTCGATGTCTCAAGTTAAAAAAAAACACACTGTATAACTAAAGTTACTGTTTTCCAATCTTAATAGATCCCGCGAATGGAAAAAATCACGGTATCTATCAGCTATAATATCGATTTGAGTTATAAGATTAGGACCATTGAGATCCATGAGATTGTGGCTTATGTCCGCTCCCTCCAAACATCTAATAAGTTGACCTAGCCAGTTATATTTAGCATTTTTGCTGTTTGCGGTTTCGGCTAGTTTAAGCATGCAAAGTTTAGGATAGTGCAAGTCTTCCATATCGAGAATCTTTGCTAACCAATTCAGCGTCATTTTTAATATTTGGTATGACACACAGGGGAGACCTAGTTCCAATCTGACAACGAAGTCAGGCGTATTTCTGGGTAGGCGCAGAAGATTTTTGAAAAAACGGACTTGTGCTTTTTCGAAGACATTTAGATAGTTTAATCCGATAATGTGGGCCGCATACAATAAGCAACCATTTATAATAGAGTCATGAATTTTGATAATGGAAGACCATGAGGAGCACTTAGTTCTAGTTAGAATATTGAACGCCGAGGCTGAGGCTGAGTTGGCTCTGCTAACTGCTGCATGTGCAGCTAAGTTGAAAGCAACTGTTCTAGAAAAAATCGTACCCAAGTATTCAAAACAAGGAACAAACTCCAAAGAACTATCATCATATTTCAAACCTAGGAGTTTTGCGCTGATCCGACCTTTCTTGAATATGGTGTATTTAGTTTTGTTGTTATAAACCGTGAATTTGTTTATATTACAATACTCCTGGAGAGCCTTGAGTTTTCTAATTGCGTCTATTTTAGATTCTGCAAAAATAATTAAATCATCCGCGTAAATCAGCACAATAATGTCCCTGTCGCCCATGATCCTGAGACCCACAAGACCTTTTTGTCTAAAGAAAATCTCGATAGCCGAGGTTAAGAGGTTAAACATGATCGGGCTCAAAATCTCTCCCTGTAAAACTCCCTCAGTGACCGGCGATTCCTCCGGGAACTCGTTCCCCACTTTAATGCAAGTTGAGGCTCTTTCATTCAGACTTTTCAGAATTCTAATTATTTTTGAGCTGACCCCAATATCAAATAGTTTTGACCAGATGTGAGCGTGATTAACCGATGGGAAAGCTCTTGAAAAATCCACCACAATGGCATAGATATGTCTATTCTTTTTTGTAAGTAAATTTGCGAAACAGATGCCAAGGTGAAAATATTATCCATACATTCCCTACCGTGACGAAAGCCTGCATGGGCTTCCGGAATAATGTGACACAACGACTCCCATTTTTCCAATGTAGCCAACAAAATTTGCGCAAAAATTTTAGGAAGTGAGTTTAGAAGGGCAATAGGTCTGTAGTTATGGGGATTGGTTGGGTCCTGTTTTTTGTGTATCATGGCGTTAAAGATTTTGATCATTCGAGCGGTATATATTCATTTACAAGTATTTTATTAAAAAATGTTTCGATATAAAGAAGACAATTGGGCGGCAATTTTTTGTAAAAATTATTTGAGATTTGAAACGGCCCTGGAGCCTTATTTACTTTAATTTTGTTAATTGAAAAAAATATTTCGTTAGCTGTAATTCTGCTATCCAATAATGGATGTCGCACATCTGTAAGCAGTGACGGTGTCAGACGTCTGAGAGAAAGTGTCAGATGGAAGAAGTTTTCCCAAGCTTTTGTAGAAAGGATTGCAGATTTTACTTTTAAACCTCTGAATCTATTGACAGTATCCCAGAAAGTTTTGCTATCGTTGATACTGTCAAGGCTTATCAGAATATTGGATTCAAAACTCGCTTTTTTCTTAGCTATCAGTGCTTGGTACGATTTTTTAGCTTTGACATAAACCAACTTAGCCTCATCCGAGAAATTAGCCCTGCTGGCTTCTTTCAACGCATTAGAGAGATATGATTTGCTTTGTCGACAGTCAGAATCAAACCAAGGCTTGTCACGGTAAAATTTGTCAGTAATATTTTTTCTCACTGACCACATATCTGCTTTTTTGGCGCTGTCGGTAATAGCCTCGGTAAGATTTGAATTAAGATAATCTATGTCTAATTTTTCAAAATTAACTCAAGTCTGTGAGACAAGTACAATTCGCTCGAGAAGATCTCCCATTTGTCGTATGTCCATCTCAGAAACGTCAAGCTTTTATTTTTGTTTACATTCAGCGCACTTGAGTCACCAGCTGAGGTGGGAGAACAACAAGAGGAGACTAAGACCGGGAAATGATCCGAGGTGTGTGTGGATTGATCCACCTTCCAGTCTTCAAGTATACCTAATGCCTCAGCATTGCACCAAACCAAGTCATTGACACTTTTACCCCCTGCATTAACAAACGTAAAGTGGACTGGATTGTCGCTCCACGATCTACCATTTAAAAGATAAAACTCATTTACCCCCATCAGTTCTACGAATCCCAGCCCCCTCCTGTTGTGCGCAACATCATGACTCTCCCGGTACATTGAAAAATTTGTGTGAGAAAACATATCAGGTGGACCCTGACTCAATCCCCCCGCCCTACAGTTGAAATCGCCATATATAGTGATAGGAACGTTATTGTACTTATCTGACAGAGCACATAAGGTTTCTTCGAAAAGTTGTAGAATTACTTCTGTGCCTACCGTCGGGTTAAAATAGCAGATTCCTACAATAAAATTAATTTTATTTGCGCTATAAATTCGAACCAAAATCCAATACTCTGACTTATCTATGAGCTTACTATTATAATAAAGTTTATTAATGAAAAGGGCGAGGCCGCCACTGGCTCTGCCTTTTGATTTTTCTTTTAAAGCGTTAGAGAAGAAATGGTTATATTTATTTTCCGCGTACAAGTTTTTGGGAATTTCAGTGAGACAGGTTTCGACGATTCCTATAATATCAAAGTTATCATAATTAATATCGGAGTTTAAAAATTTTACATAACCATGACAGTTCCAGAAGAAGAAGTTTGTAGAATTGTTGACTCGTCCTGATATATTTTGCTCATTTGTCCATTTAAATTTTTCTTCTTCGTCTCCCTGCTTGATAGTCGATTTTGAATATTTCCTTTCGTAAGACTTCCCGCCTGCTCTTTGATACTGACTGGTGGAGATTCCGAGGCCTTGCGCTTCACCTTTCCCTACATGTCTCTCTCTTATAAGTATACTTTCTATAGTCTATACCTTGTCTTTCTATTCGCGTCTCCCTTTTGTGCGGCGATTTTTAATTGCTCTAAAGACTACTCATCGATATCCCCACTACTGCCAGGCTAAGCAAAGCCATATTAACATTATCTCATCAAAATCGAACTTAGACTTACTTCGTGCTTACTTAAATATAAATATCTATCATATAATAGCGATAAGTGAGAGATGGCTTACTGAAATCATTAGTAACAATATTGTTGCCATTTACGGTTATAGACTGATACGACGAGATAGGGAGAGAAGGAGGGGAGGTGGTGTTGCTGTACATATCATGAATGGCCTTAACTTTGAAGTACTAGAGACATAGGGTGTCATCTATTCTTTTATCTGTAGTGTACAGAAGACCTCATAGAGAATATTTGTAGGATTATGAATAGAGACATAGGGTGTCACCTATTCTTTTATCTATAGTATACAAAAGACCTCATAGAGAATATTTGCAGGATTATGAATAGAGACATAGGGTGTCACCTATTCTTTTATCTGTAGTATACAGAAGACCTCACAGAGAATATTTGTAGGATTTTGAATAGAGACATAGGGTGTCACCTATTCTTTTATCTGTAGTATACAGAAGACCTCATAGAGAATATTTGTAGGATTTTGAATTCTCTTTCTTTGCGTGAAATCATGCATATGATAATATAATAATTTTAGGGGATTTTAATTTTTATTTAAATTCGCATAATTATGGATCTACCTCTATAAAGGATCTTTTTTACTCACTTAATCTAGTTTTTAGTTCCATATGCAGCAACGCACCATACTCAGACCTCTGATACATGATTAGATCTGGGTATAGTAGATGATAGGGGAAAGGTAACCCCATCCTATCAAACAACTGTTCCCTTTGTGGCTTGACATGAACTTATAGCGATTGAATACTCCTGAGAAACGGGTTGATTTTTGTAAAGTAACAACTATGCCTATCGTGATTTTCGGAATATTGATGATGAGACCTTTCTCCTAAGTATAGGATCTGCTGATTGGCAGGAATTTAATGGTCTAGAATCTGTAGATGAAAAGCAGAAATTCATTTATAATCTCTTGAATATGGCTATGGATAAACATGCTCCTTTAAGATCTTCTGTACCAAGAATAAGAACTTGTCCATGGAAGACGGATGGTATCAAAATTTTGATAAGAGAACGTGATTGTCAATGCATGGTATGGAAAAGACTAGGGGACCCTTCAATTTATGATAGCTATAAGGCACTGAGGAATATTGTCACGAGATTACTCAGAGAGACAAGAGTTGGGTATAATATCACTAGATTGATGGGTGTAGTAGAGTCTGAGGATTTGTAGAGGGAGTTCAGATCTTTAGGTTTGGTCAAACATAGGTATGAGGAATTACTACTGGTGTGTACGGTCGGTGAAATAAATGCTTACTTTTATTCCATTTGTGGTGATTTTACATATATTATATCAACAAACTGGTTATATGATCCCCTTAGGATTGATTATCACGATGCTCATTTCTACTTTGAAGACATGTCTCCACTTACACTGATTGACAGCTTAGAAGGTATTAAAACTAAGGCGAAACTAAGGCTTTGCCTATAATTTTCCCACACTTACTTAATCTCTTTAGCAACTCTTTACAAACTTCTGTTTCTCCTGAAGAGTGGAAAAAGGTACTAATAAGACCTGTAAATAAGGTTAAAGCACCTCAAAGTGCTGGTGATTATAGGCCTCTTGCCATACTCATTTGTCTCTCTAAGGTGTTGAGAAAAATCGTCTACAGTCAGATGATAGACAATGTGGAAAAATAAAATATTCTAAATTCGTGTCAATCTGGCTATAGGAAAGGATATAGTATGCAGACATTATTGGTCAGGGTCATGGATGTCATTCGCTTGGGAATTGATGAGAGAATGGTGACAATTATGGTTCTTTTTTATTTTACCAAGGCTTTTGATATGGTCCCTCATATGCTTCGCTTGCCTAATTTAAACAACTATGGGTTTTCGGCATCTGTGCTGAAATGGATAGCATCGTATTTATTTGCTCGTGAACAGTCTGTAAAGGGATAGGGAAATAAAAAATCTGAGTGGGATAACATTGGCTCAGGAGTTCCGCAGGGATTAGTGCTTTGACCTCTTCTGTTAATTCTATTCGCTAATGATTTAAGAATAGTGATAAAGTGCTGCATGTGCATGCTATTTGTGGATGATCTGCGGATCTATATCCAATGCAAGCCGGATGAAATTAATAATACTATTAACCTAATTATTCAAGATATTAAAGGTATTTGTGATGGGACAAATGCTAAAAAGCTTAAGCTAAATCCTGCTAAAACACAGTCTTTAATTTTAGGTAGTATTCAGTATATCAATAGTCTAGAAATTGCTTCTTTTACACTAGTGCAAGTAAGTGGAATTGTGGTACCTTTTGTCAATAGTAATCGTAATCTGGGAATAATTTTAACCTCTACATTATCTTGGA
>CAKNWT010261513.1:0-13499 GCA_932066315.1 Andricus coriarius
ACGATTTTCTAACTTTAATTTTTTATACAGTTAGTATTTCTTTAAGACAAATATGTTTTTGATCGGTTCTCGTAAGTGGACGCACAATTTTGACAGGCAGTTAGTTATTTGAAAATCGTGTTCGTAGTACTTAGAGATGAGGGAAGGCATCAACGTCAGGGTCTGCGTAGACTTACTTGGAATGAAATGTAATCAGTATAGAGTTGCATCAATTACTTTTCTTGACATTAATTCTGCCGTGAATTTTGAAGACTTCTGTTAGCCCTGATTGGAAGATTTGTGCTTGTTCACAGATTCTGTCCCTAAGTATATAATATACTTATTACCTTCCTAGGTCTCCTTTAAAGCTCGCGCGCTCCTTAGGTAAGACTGAATTAACTCAGTTTGATACGAAAGGCATTCAGTTGACAAAGCTTCATAAAGAAATTCTACTGCTGTCGATTATGTGCCTTATTTGATTTAGGAGAATAATTGTTTAAAACAATATCATGGTTTAAGGCCGACGTTTCTAAGCAAGTATGCTTCAATGTGGCTGATTGGTCTTCTAAACTGCGCTTTAGTCCTGCAACGGTTTGCATAAGCATCTGTCTTCTTATCTGAGAAAGCTGTTGCTGAAAAGCGCGAGTTTCTTGAGCATTTAAATTAGCTTCTGCTGCTAATCGTTCTTGACGAAGACGTGCTACTTTTTCTCGAAGGGATCGTCTTGAATCATCTGCGGAAAGGGAATTTTTTTCATTTATATACTCATGAATTAGTTTTTAATTTACAGAGACAAAATTATGAAAGCACATAGGGTTCATAGTCTTCCCCCTATTTACCTGTTTTTTAAACAGTTCCTCTTTTTATCACATTATAAAAAAAACTTCCACTTTTTCCCCTTAAATGCGGGCTGAAATAATAGAACTCAAACTGTTTTGATATCCACTTGTTTTTGTTTCATATGTAATGTCTTATTGCGCAATTCGAAGTCATTAAAAATTCAAGAATTTATAATGCAGCAATGAAAATGGACAAAATATTGAAATCGATCGAGCGCATTGCAGTTTATCAATTCGTGAATTTCTACAAAGCCTTATGAATCTTTACAATTTTTTATGAAGCATTAGAAAAATGTAAAACACCAAAATTCCATCCTAATTAGTTTTCAATAGTTTTTTTAGGGTTTATAACATAAGTCAGTTTTCACGTATTTATTTTTACTTTTATCACGGGAAAAAGTACAAGCGCTGTGAAAAAATATCTAAGCTCCGATTTACGACATTCAATCAGAATTATTAAGTTCGATCCAAGCCAGCTGTGTGTCGAATGTCGAATTGAAAGTCTAATTCCGGATCAATTCGGATATAATTCTAAAGGATTCCGAAAGTCGGATGGTGCTCGACCATACTAAACTAACCAGGTATCAAGATTTTCAAACTTTTTGAAAATTACCAGATTTGCGGATGTGTAGAAAACTATGAGTATGGGAGCGGCGACGAATGCGGCGCGACGGCTAATGTAGCGCATTCGAGTTTTCGAATATTAATGTATTTTCTGCTTGTGGAGGTAGTTTCATTGCATGTATATATGTTTTCAACGTTGCATTATTAAAAAATTGAGATAATTAAATTAATTCCCTGATTTTCATGACTAAAAGTTAGTTTTGGTCCTTTCGCTTATACTGTCAGAGAAGCTAAAATCAAGTAAAAAATTGGAGAAGTTTCATGGAAACTTATAAATTGTTTTGGAAATATACTGTTCCGAGTTTCTTGAATGCTTTAAGGTTCAACATTTTGTGTAAAATTCATAAACTTTTATGCAAAACATCTTTATTAAATACTATTTACATGCAACTAATATGGCGCATTCGGAACTAAAATCAACAGGTAATGTAAAGAATTGTTCAAAAAGCTTCCCCATTGATAATTATCTAATTGGATCCTTCATTATGCTGCTTTTCATCGTGGTGAGTCATTCTGCACTGTTAACAAATTTTTTTTTCTTTACGTTTCAGCAACCATAACCCTCAAATTATTGTGAAACGTTCTGTACTGCTGAAAAAAAACTTTTTTTCCTGAAACTTCAGCAGACATAATCCCTCAAATAGGTTAATAATACTAAATGTAAATATATTTATCTCATTTTTATTAAATTTTACTAATTTTTTTCATAAATTCTTTTTCATTCAATAATTTTGAATGGAAATAGAAACGCCCCACATTACCAATGAAGGTAGGACAACTTGGCGCAGATGCACTTTTTGGAAAAAACATTAATTAGCTGTTCTAATGAACTTCAATTAAATTATCTCCATGCATAGAGCATTAGTAAGATATTGGCCTAAACAAAATATATTTTATTACTATAATTTACTTTATATTTGAATTTTAATCGTGCATTTTTCTTTATGTGCGCCGCATTCGCCGCCGCTCCTCTAATATGTAAAATCAGTTCGTAAAGCGGGCGAAAAGCGCCCACTTTCTGCGTGAAAACGCAGGAAGTTGTGAAAACAACTTTCGGGGGTTTCGCCGAAGCCGTACCTAACCTCGGAACCCGAGGAACGGCCGGCCTGAGAAAATTAATAAGAACACTCTTACCATCCAGTCAGGAAAAATAAGTGTAGAGTAAGACAACACATTCAATATTATATTTTGGGATCTACGTCGAAGCGCCAGAGTACCCTCAATTTATATACTATTATAGTCCATCTCAATTCGCGTGAACGCGGTCGAGATTTAAACGGTACATCAAACTGACAGCTCGTAAACACCGAGCAGACAGCGCAGACAGCCAACAGCAAAGAAGCAGGACGGCAGGATACAACGAAACCAGCACGGCGCACTGGTCCCGCCATGTTTCACCGACGAAGTGGGGATCTGACACAAGGAGTCGCCATTTTCCATCGCCGGCACCAAAACGTGGCCATGTTCCACCGAAAAAGTGGGATGTGACAGAAGGAGTCGCCATTTTCCATCGCCGGCACCAAAACATGGCCATGTTTCACCGACGAAGTGGGGTGGTGCCACAACTAGTCGCCATTTTCCATCGACGACACCATTAAATGGGGTCACTATCAGACGGCCGTGCTACACTGACGAAGGGGGGGGGGGGGGGGTGCCAAAACTAGCAGCCATGTGTCGCTGTCGACATCATATCTCAGCGCCACGACCGGCGGCGAGTAGCGGTACTGAGTCGATCACCGAGTCAGGACGAACCAGCCCTGCAACCCCACACCGTTAAGCTCCACTAGCAGTGTCGAAGGCAGTACGTAACCGAGTCGACCAGCGCTGCACCACGGCATGGCTGGAAGACCCCACGCTGCTGAGATTTAGTAAACGGCCATGTTCGAGTCAGCACGTTAGGACCAATGGGCAGTACGTAGCAGAAGTACGAAGTACCCATTGGCCGAGATCGACTGGCCAGCCATCTTCATTCCAACCGATCAATCGACAGGCGCGACACGAAGAGTCGAGAAGGAAGGAAGCGGAGAAGAACGCGGGACTTGTCACTTACGTTTCTTGACTTGGAGGTGGTACACCCGGCATAACCGAGACCGGTATGAGTGTTTTATTGTATGCCTCACTCCCGGGAGACCGAATAAAGGAATAAAAATTGAGAGCGACACGGCGAATGACGCCAAATGGCTGCAAGGCGAGTGGCCTCTTTACTGCTCTCCGCGGTGTAGTTTGCACTCTCGACCTCCACACGGTATGACTATCGGGACCGCGTGTGCATGCACATAAAAAGTGTATAGTGTCGACAGAGACTTCCGCGACACCCGGGAGTGAGGCACGCCCGACTCAAAGTCCGACGATAGATAGTTGATGCAGGCGTTCCACAAGGGAACCGTTGGTGGGAGCACGCGTGTTGCACGTCGGACGACGTGGTGCAAGCGCGGGCGTCTCGGGCGGCCATTTTGTTGTAGCGGGTCACTCTGGCGACCGGCGGACCATTTTTGGTACTCGTGTGATTCACGGGAATGTTTCCGTGATTGTTAATAACCAATGTAGTGTTTCTTTTTAGTTAAATAAATACCTTTTTCACATGGTGCATTTTTAAGTGGAGTCGTGTTAAATTTCACAACCGTCACTTTCTGGAATGAGTACTCTCTCAATCCACCGATCTCACCCCTCTTCTTATGCGAGTTTGTGAGTGAGCTAGTTAGCCTAGTAGTTGCGGCGAAACCGGAACCGACGGGGCTCGGATAGGTTAACCTATCTGGCGCCTGAAAAATAAATTCAACGAGCTTCGTGGGTTGTTCGTGAGTCGAAAGAGTGCGACTCACGAACGCGGTGTAATCCGGAATTTGTGTCGCAGCTAAGAGGTAAGCGGCAGCCAAAAAAAATTTAATATAACTGGGTTTTCCAATCCTGGGCCATCCCCGGCCACGACGTGATTAGCCGTGCTGCACACGGAAAGAACTTGGAAAGCCTGGTTACAAATGGCGCCCAACGGTAAGCAGGCAGAAGTGATCGACCAGTAGAATAATATTCCTACCTGCTTACTATAATTAATAGTAATTTTTGCTTTTCTCATGTCGGCTTGTCTCTCGCTTGTGCGCGAAAAACAGAACCCCTGGCAAGGGAATCAGGTGATACTTGCCCTGCTAAAGGCGAATGAGCCACCAGCGGGATCACCGGATGAGGGCCCTTCGTTACCACTATGGTTAGAAGTAAAGGAGCCTCCCAGGGAGGACAAAGGGCTTACCTTGCGAGTCTTTACGACTGCCCGAATCGGTAACACCCCTAAAGTCCATTCTTTAATCGATGGCGGTGCATCCCGAACAGTGATGGGAGATATTGGTTTGGTGATAGCAGAACGGTACAAGGCAACATTGCACACGACACCGAACCAAGCGGTTATGACTGCTGACGGTACTGTCAGTGAATTTCAGGTCACATGCTATCTCCCTATCGAAATCGATCGTGTTTTGCGAATGATGAAGATCCATATTGTCCCGAGCATGGGAGAACAAGTATTCTTGAATATGGATTTCATCCAAACATTCGGAATAGTGCACGATGGCAGTAAGCGAGCTTGGTAAATGGCGGACTACCCAGAATTAGTCCACCACTATACCGTAGAGGGAACTGAGCTGGAAGTGGAGAGGTAGGATGAAAACCCGACAACGTTATACCAGTGTTGCGGCCTCAGAGAAATAACAGCTGAGGAGCGACAAGAACTGGACACGTTAGTTGCGAGGATCATTAAGCCCCCTCCTGAGATACTTCCAGCAACCGATCGCATCACTCATAGCATAGACGTCGGGGGACACCCACCGATAAAACAGAGGTATGATCGAGTGTCCCCAAAGGTTTTGAAAAATATGCAAGATGAGGTGATTTGAATGTTAGCTAAGGGTATAGTTGAGCCGTCGAAAAGCGGATGGTCCAGCCCCGTAGTAATGGCCCGGAAGGCCGATGGGTGTATAGATTCTGCGTGGACTACCGTAGGCTCAACACGGTGGCTAAACAGGATGCGTATCCGTTGCCAAAAATGGATATGATCCTCGAGCAACTCCGCTTTGCAAACTACATAACAACCCCAGATTTAAAGTGGGGGTACTAGCAAATACCGCTGGCCGAAGACAGTAGGGAGTACACAGCGTTTACAGTCCCTGTAATGGGGCTCTTTCAGTTCACAAGAATGCTTTTTGGACTGTCAGGAGCCCCTGCGATATTCCAGCGACTAGTGCACTCCCTCATAGGGCCGGACATGGAGCCTAACGTCGATGCGTACCTCGATGACATAGACATCGTCAATGAGATGTTCAAGGGTCACCAGCAATGGGTAGTACGAGTAATGGACCGCTTACAGAGTGCCGGACTGACTATAAATCCAAAGAAATGCGAATTCGGGAGACTGACTTTACGTTATCTCGGATTCCTAGTGAATCAAAGGGGTTTGCAAGTCGATCCGGACAAGTTTGAGCCTCTTTTCTCCTACCCAGAACCAATTACAATAAAGCAACAGAGACGGTTCTTGGGGATAGCATCGTGGTATCTTCGCTTTATATCGGACTTTGCGACTGACGAGGAACCACTGAATAGACTGCTTAGAACGAGCGTCCGATGGGAATGGGGAACCGAACAGGTAAGCGCGTTCGCTAAGCATAAAGAACAGATAGCTACGGCATCGATTTTGACATATCCCGACATTAAATTCCGGTTCGTACTCCAGACCGATGCGAGCGACTTTGGCCTCGGGGCAGTCTTGACGCAGATGCAAGATGGCGTTGAGAGAGTGATCGCTTTCTTTAGTAGGACGATGTAGGACGCGGAAAGAAAGTATTCGATCATGGAAAAGGAATGCCTAACCGTGATTTGGTCGGTTAGAAAATTCCTTCACTCCCTGGAAGGGTTTCATTTCACGGTAATCACCGACCACAGTTCATTGCGATGGTTACATAATCTCCATAATCCAACTGGTCGATTGAAGCGATGGGCACTTGACCGCCACGAATACGACTTCGAGGTCGTACACCGGAAAGGAGCTTTGCACCATGTGCCTGACGCCCTTTCGCGGATGTATGAGGAGGAAGTAGCAATCCCCATAGCTGCCATGGAGCCGGTGGAGGACGAGTGGTACCGTAAACGACTGCGCGAGGTGCAGGAAACTCCAAGAAAATTTCCTGGTTGGAAGATCGTTGACGGAATGTTATATCGACACCGTCGTAGTCCGTTAATAGACCCGGTAATCGAAGACCTAGAGGCATGGAAGTTGGTTGTACCAGCCGAGAGAAGACAAGAAGTCTTTGACGAGGTACACAACCATCCACCAGCCGCACATCTGGGTATCGACAAGACATACCGGAGAGCCTCGGTCCAGTATTACTGGCCAGGCATGTATCGCGACATTTCTCTGTGGGTACGTTCGTGTGACACCTACTAGCGAATCAAGGCTCATCAGAGACCTGCAGTGGGCCTAATCGGTCGCAGCGTAGTACAGCAGCCTTGGACCGTAGTGGCCACCGATGTAATGGGCCATTGGACAAAAACAGCATTGCGAGTCGAATACCTGGTGGTATTCGAAGACCTCTATACTAAATGGGTCGAACTGTCGCCCATGAGACGAGCTCGTTTCAGAAAACGGAACCGAATACGTCAACCAAGCGTTTCAAGGGTTGACAGAGACTTACGGAATCCGACATTCCTTCATTCCAGTGTATCACCCACAGGCGGACCCTGTGGAGCGAGTGAATCACGGCCGTGTATAGAACCACAGGGGTCAGACCGGCCTACTTGAATCTAGGGAGGGAACCAAAACCTCATAATAGCCTGATTCTCACCAGACTGGCACCACGTTCTCTTCTTAGTCTGTTTGATTTTCGCATTTCGAATTTATGTTGGTAATTTATTTGGAATAAACTTGCCAAGTACCAGAATAGGGTCGAAAGCGGATCCCTAAATAAAGCATGTGCCTGAAAGCGAGAGCCATGCGGATCTGGGAAGCCCTGGTAGAGGACCCAAAGTAGGCCAGCTACAACTTCGTTTTTTTAATTTTATTGGTTTGTTTATTTCTCCACGTAACATGTTTCCGGGGTCACCTTTTATAGGAGTCACACGAGAGTGCGAGCTGGGAAGGACTGAAGGAGAGGAAACGAGGTCACAGCGCGAGTAACTAAAGCCGGTAGGCTTCGGCTAGGCCCGGCGGAGTTGTAACGAAGTTTTCCTGAAAACGCAGAAAGTTGTGAAAACAACTTTCCGGGGTTTCGCCGAAGCCGTACCTAACCTCGGAACCAGTGATGCTGATAGACCGCGACTTTTTGAACTGCCCAAGCGTTACGTTGGAAGGGGAACGCCTCATTATTGGACGTATTACGCGCGCTTATTTTAAATGCTTCAAATTCAGTTTTACTTTCAAGTCGGGAAATTATAATAATTTATGTTAATATGGTAGATATATGTTACTGCAATAACTATACGATCCATGATAATTCAGTATTTGATTATTATTACTGGGGAAAATGTGATGTACTTAATATCCGATTAAAATATCAAAGTTTGTCTATAAATAGTAAATAAAATTTCTTAAATTTGAAAAAAATCTTATTTTGACTAACGGTATGCATATTATTTATTTAATTTAAGGCTAAAAAGTTCATTTTTGTTCGAGATTTTCTCCTCTACTTCCGTGATTTTCTGCGATAACAGGGGCACCTATTGTAGGATATATCACGGTCTTACCTGATTAGAAGCTATCAGTTTCGCTATAATCAACTCTGAGTCAAATAATGTCAAAAATATTTTTTTTCAATCAGACCCTTACCCACCCCCCCCCCTCCAATCAAAAAAATCTGGAAGTCAAATAATATAAAAGATAAAGAATAAAATCTAATATTCTTCCCTAAAGTATAACACAAACAATTAGGTATTTAGAATTTCTCTTTGGCTGCAGTTCAGGAAGTATTATTCTTAAAACTATTAGCCTGAATATTAGTACGGCTTCTAATAAACTAAGACCATGATATCAAAGATATTATAAGCCTAGATGCGGCACCTCACTAGCAAACATATAATAACTTCCAAGAACTAATTAAATGCCGTTAGTTAAAAAGAGATGGAGATATCTCTGTCTCTTTTTAACCAATGACATTTCCTTAGTTCTTAGAACTTATTATAGATTCGCTAGTGAGGAGCCGCATCTAGGCTTATAATATTTTTGGTGATATATCCTACAAGAGGTGCCCCTATTATCGCAGAAAATCACGGATCTAGAGGAGAAAACCTCGAAAAAACATTATGAAAAAATTCGAAAAATAACTTTTTAGCTTTACTTTGAATACACATTATACACGCCTTCAATAAAAATAAGATTTTTTTTCAAATTTAAAAAATTTCATTTACTATTTTTAGACAAACTTTAATATTTTATTCGGATTATGGATCTTATACTTATTGCAGTAAGATATATGAACCATATGAACATAAATTATTATAATTTCTCGACTTAAAAATAAAAATGAATTTGAGGCATTCAAAATAAGCGGGCGTATTATGGCCAATAACGTGGCTTTCCCTTCCCAACGCGACCCTTGCGCAGTTGAAAAAGTCGCGGTCTATTAGCATTACTGCTCGGAACCCGAGGAACGGTCGGCCTGAGAAAATTAATTAGAACACTCTTACCGTCCAGTCAGGAAAAATAAGTGTAGAGTAAGGCAACACATTGAATATTGGATTTTAGGATCTACGTAGAAGCGCCAGAGTACCCTCAATTTATATATTATTATAGTCCTTCTCAATTCGCGTAAACGGGGTCGAGATTTAAACGGGAGGATACAACGAAACCAGCACGGTGCACAGTTCTCGCGCATGACATGGCGTCACTACCGGACGACCATATTTCACCGACGAAGTGGGGATTTTGCACAAGGAGTCGCCATTTTCCATCGCCGGCATTAAAACATGGCGTTACTACTAGACGGCCATGTTTCACCAACGAAGTGGGCAGGTGCCACAACTAGCAGCCATGTTTCGCCGGCGACATCATATCTCAGCGCCACGACCGGCGGCGAGTAGCGGTACTGATTCGATCACCGAGTCAGGACGAACCAGCCCTGCAATCCATGTTCGAGTCAGCATGTGAGGACCCATGGGCAGCACGCAGCAGAAGTACGAAGAACCCATTGGCCGAGATCGACAGGCCAGCCATCTTCACACCAACCGACCAATCGACAGGCGCGACACGAAGAGGCGAGAAGAAAGGAAGCGGAGAAGAACGCGGGACCTGTTTCTTACGTTTCGTGACTTGGCGGTGGTGCGCCGGGTATAACCGAGACCGGTAGGAGTGTTTTATTGTAAACGGAACGACCGAGATACCGAATAAAGGAATAAAAATGGAGCGCGACTAGGCGAATTACGCCAAATGGCTACAAGGTGATTGGCCTCTTTACTGATCTCCGCAGTTTAGCATGCATTCGCGACCTCCACGCGGTATGACTACCGGGACCGCGTGTGCATACACATAAAAAGTGTATAGTGTCGACAGAGACTCCCGCGACACCCGGGAGTGAGGCACGCCCGACTCAAAGCCCGACGATAGATAGTTGAGGCGGGCGTTCCACAAGGGAACCGTTGGTGGGAGCACGCGTGTTGCACGTCGGACGACGTGGTGCAAGCGCGGGCGTCTCGGGCGGCCATTTTATTGTAGCGGGTCACTCTGGCGACCGGCGGACCATTTTTGGTACTCGTGTGATTCACGGGAATGTTTCCGTGATTGTTAATAACCAATGTAGTGTTTCTTTTTAGTTAAATAAATACCTTTTTCACATGGTGCATTTTTAAGTGGAGTCGTGTTAAATTTCATAACCACGAACTCGGTGTAATCCGGTATTTGTGTCCCAGCTAAGAGGTAAGTGGCAGCCAAAAAAATTTTAATATAACTGGGTTTTCCAATCCTGGGCCATCCCCGGGCAGGACGTGATTAGCCGTGCTGCACACGGAAAGAGCTTGGAAAACCTGGTTAAAACATGTGAAAAACATGTCCATGCGAATAATGAAGTCGTTAGACCCAATAGTTTTTGCACCAGGCGTGTTTACGGACGCACATGCATTTTACCGACAGCATGGGCATAAGGGTTTTCTATAAAACCATAAAAACTGGAATAATTTTCAAGGTTTTCTAAAAAGGGAGATCCTTGTCCACCACTGTAAAAACTAGAGATCGCTTTTTTATAGCATAATTTTTTACGTGTGCTGTTTTTGAATAGGATAACTTCATGGTTGTAGCCGACGTAGCCTTGTTTTTCTCGAGGTCAAGTTCGACCCTTTGTGGGACCTTTCTTGGAACCGAGAGAAAGTGCTAGCTTTTGAGTCGGTGCTGTAGCACTCCATGTAATACTCATTTTTCATCTTCGTTGCTTGGTGTGTCTGTTCTTCCGAACTTGTACTCTTTTCACGTTTGTCTTTTTCCATTATCACCTGTAACACTTTCTGTTCTGCCTGTAGCTGCCCCAATACATTCGTGTTCAAAAGGTATGTGTCTTTGTTTGTGTTAGTATATTTGTGTGTAGTTTCAGTAGAGTGAAAACCAATTTGTTGACATGCATGCCATATTAAAAAAAAACTTAAATTCATTTTTTAGTGACATACTTCTTAATATCTTTAATATTCCAGTTATCCCATGATTTACCGTTTTTATTTTTTAGCTCTTAAATTGTTGGTAAAATTTTTGCTTTCGTGAAGAATGGTCCTTGTTGTTTAGCTTTGTAGCTATTCCTTCCCGTTTATTTCGCCCGTTTATTCCTTCCCGTTTAGTCTGCTCATTTTTCTGACTCTTGAAATTCGATTTCGTTTCTGTCCTCTAAGTCTTTAATTAATACCTGAATCGGATGAAGTTCTTTCCTTAAGTTTAAAAAAGCTGATGTAAATCCTGTCGAAGAATGTCTGCTTGTATTTTATGCAAATTGTAAATCATCTAAATTTTCGTCCCATTATCCATTTTTCGTGAATAAATTCTTTTTTGAAATCGTGAGAAGCATTGGAGCCATCGCAGCCCAGCAAAAAAGAAAGAATTTATACGGATTGGGTCGAATTAACATTTTTGAATTCGCGTGAATCCTTTTTTCTGACTCATTTAAACAAATTGAGACGTATTTAGACGAACTGAGATAGAGCGAATTGAATGCGTGTGAATTCATATGAATGCGTGGTATCCCTGCTGAGCTACGGGACACTTTACTAAACATTTACAATAAATTCTGTACGTCCCTCACATTGGTTTTCCTGTTACGGGTTAAATTGTATAAATCAACACTTGCTAAAATTTGTCTTGACGAGTTGGGGCGAATTCGAGTATGTATTTCACTCTCATGAATTCAGACGCATTGACCAATGTTGAAGCGTTTGCGTGCTGATGCATTGAAGTGAAGTTGCTGACTTCAAACTTTTGCACCGTATTTGCACGTATAAAAAGATTCAAAATCAAAATACCGCCTTCTCGAATTTACACGCATGGACACACTGGTCCAATGCGTCATTGTCGCAAAGCGGGATTTGCGGACTGTCTTAACCTTTTCAATTCAATTTGTTTCAATACTTTCTTTTTAGTTGAGAGTCTTATTTGTTAAAGATTTTGTTTTGTTTGGTTTTGGAACCGAGGAGAACGAAGTCTTGGTCTATTTTTAAAAGTGTGTTCATTTTGAAAGCGTGATGGCCGGGGTGTGTTTGTATTTTAAGTGTGATAGTTGATCAATGACAGTATATTGAGGAACCTCTATGGTAGCTTGAGACTGTTTCGATGCATTAAGGTCGGATCGTAGTGGATTCCGAGAATCCATTGATGAACGGCAAAGCACGGGGGTGCTGCTGATAGTATATATATATATATATAAGTCTATACATTTAAAATTATGCAAAGGCTCCTCCTGGGAGTTTTTCCATTAGCTGGTTTCTCCGGTCAAGTGTCTTATCAAAAAATAGTTGGAAGCAAAATTTGCCGATCTATTTTAATTGAACAACTTCGTCGTTGAACGTTTTATCATAACTTGTGTCGATTGTCAAGAAAAGGCTATTTTTAATATTATTATTAACGATTAAAACAAAAACTATGGGTCTTAGCAAAAAAATACTGTTAACCAATTTTGTATATGTTTTGGAGATGACTAATTGTTCTTGTTAACATTTTTTCGTTTTAACCCTGTAACAATGAGTTGATTGAGATGCATTGACTAGCATTAAGAAAAACGGAAATTCGAATGCCCTTAAATGCGTATTAATTGCATTTTTCTCCGAAAAATAATTCAATCACATTGACCGGCATTGATTGTACTCAATATTTGGTCAAAAGCAATAAATGGCATTGACAAGGTTTGATACTTGGTCCGTGAAAGGCATTGCATGGCATACAATTTGGAGGATGGCCGAGTAGCATTGAACGAAAGGAGTTTTATACAATAAAGCAAATTCAATGGCATGTCGGACGAACATGCAATTGGTAGGCATTCCAAGGCATTGAAAGGTCTGTTTTTTAAAATGCCAGTCTATGCGTCCCAATTATCTCCTCCTTACCGGGAAGCTGGTACCTGAAGGGGCATTATCGTTATTGTTATTTTTAGTAAAAAATATCTCGTAAACCTTAAGAGATAGGAAAAAAAGGTTGCAATTTTAATCATTTTGAGTACCGTGTATATTATAGTATTAGTTGTACAAATAAGTCCTACCCGTTTGAAAGAAACTTTTTTTATTTATAAAAGTGGAAGAAAATGCAAGTATTAATTAATATAGTGGTCATTGGATTTTACTAGTATTCGTGAATGCTCAGGCAGTTAATGGATTCCATAGTGAAAGAAGGCTTGATGTTTTGAAGCTGTAAAGTCAGTCATCATTTATCGCACTTCAGCTTCAATTTGAATTTGGTGTTCAGATCAGCTGCTTTATAACGAACGAAAAAGCTGATAATCGGACAAGACAATATCTGGAGAGTAATCTCCGTCCATTCTCAGGGTATGATCTGTCCTCTTGAATGTTTTCTTGAAACGGTGCAACCGTTTGTGTAAGCGGCCTCTCCCTCTCCCTCTCCCT
>CAKNWT010261528.1:0-10792 GCA_932066315.1 Andricus coriarius
AGAATCGATATTGCTGTCTCACTTTACTAACAGCATTGAAAATTTTCTTCCCGTATGTGTGTGTGTGTGTGTGTGTAAGTCGGGGAGGGCCATAGGATAAAAAAGTTATTTTCAAAACCGTATCAGAGTATATTATTTTAAAAAGGGAGTTTGGAGAGACTCAGTGACGTGGACATCTTCGCGGCTTCAAGTTTGAACGACGCCAAGCCGCGTCGGTGTGCCTGTGCGTCCAGAACTTTGGCGTACATTTTCTCCAAAAAAATGCCTCTTTGATTTTCAAATATTTTAGTGCAAAAAAACTCAGCTTTATTCCTGAATATTAAACAAATAAATAAAAAGTGCCGTTCTACAAGAAAAAGCCAATTTTATTCATGACTTTGATAAATCAAGGTCAAATTTTGAAATTTTCAAAAAATGCGTACATCCAATCGAAAGGTCGTGAAAAAATCCACTGAAAACACCCAGGATAAATTTCTTTAAATTACTTATGAACACTTAGCCCAAGTTTGAGCGCGAGCGGACATATCCGATTTTCGGGTTGGGACATTTGAGAAATAATGCCCCGTATAGGGACCATCAAACGAACACAATCATCCTTGGCGGCAAAACTTCCGCTCAACATTAGTTAAAATGCAGCGAATACACAACCTGATCGTACGTCGCAGATGGTCACCCATCCGAGTGCTATCCGCGCTCGAAATGGCTTGACACTACGACTCTTCCCGAATCGGGATTCAGTGCGCAGCTAATGTCGCCGGTAATAACAATCATATTTAGTTGCATATTCTTATAAAATAATACTGAACTGGCTTGTTGTCCATATAAGTACTTGGAAGCTCTGTAGATTTAACCTGGGTTTCAGTAAAAAAGCAAGGTTCTTTTTTCTGCATGAGGAAATAGGTCATAACAAGATCCATCGGCACCTGTTCGTGGCCGAGCCCAAGCTGTGCCAAGCTGCCTTCGTCAGCGCACTTTGCGTACAGCATATCAAACCAGTGACCTCGTTAGAGCCGGAATAATCAAATAAATGATTAAGTAATCAAATAATTAGGTGATTAATGTGCGGAAATTGAACAAAATTGTTAAAATTTTGTGTATTTAAAAAAATACCCCCTGACTTTAGAACCTGCCAAAAATCTCGAGTGTCCTACACGTCGAATCACTAAGTTGGGTTTTCTGTTACATTTGTGCTGGACGAACATTTTTTATCACAAAGTGCCACATCTTTTTACGTACCGCTTGCACTATTATCACGCATACGAGGCCTGGCATCGTTATTTTGATAGAGAGATATTTGAGCGATGTTCGTAATCGAGTTTTCGGCGCCAGCCTACATGCTCATTATATCCTAGGAGAAATGAAAGGAGGAGAGGTACAAATATATGATAAGGGAGTTTGTTACTGCTGTACCCAGAATATTCTGTTAATATGGTAGTCCTGATTATCGGCACTCTTGGCCGTGCGAAGCCTTCACTGGTGCAGAAACTGGAGATCATACGTATATGTCAGCAACAACCTGAATCCGTTGTGGGCTGAATGCAGAGAGCGGTGACTCTTGGATCGCTTTGTGTTTTTAGCACACACGAATTTCCTTCCGAATCGTCCTGTTAAATCTATTTTAAACTACAGCCTCATAACTTACGGGTGTGAGGTGTAGTTGTAGCTTTAATTTTCCTGCAGTGGTTTATCCAATAAAATTTCTGCTATATTCTATGAATAATTTTAATGAGGAAGTACATTTTTTTATTGTAGAAAAAATGGCAAGTTATAAATTTTTACGCTATGTTGGCCAACGGTCGACTCGACCTTGCAATAATATTGAAGAAAACATGATTTCGCATGCATCATTTCTGATTGGACAACGTATTATTCATTCTGATAACTACTTGTTAAATGTGTCGGGTTATCAAGTTTTGCGATTTTCCACGGAATTAGTACCTGCAACAATCGCGTTATTGGCTACGGAACAAATAACGCCATTTTGGACCATCTTGTTTTATTTGACATTGACACTGTTTGGAATGTCTCAGCAGGTAAGACGGTTCGTAATCACCATAATATTGTTTTCGTTAAATTTATCATTTTCATCTCAGAAAATCAGAACTGTTTGCTTATGTAATTTAATGTCATTGATATAATTTAGCGAACATCAACTGTTCCAAGATGTGTATTTTCCGAATAAGTACAAGCTTCTATGAAATAAAAGGCATTAAGAAAAATTATTACACCAAGTGCTTATACATTTTTTATTTTTCAGTTGGCAATTTGGCACTGTTTTACGATGGGTATTTTGTCCTTAATCAGAAAACGAAAGAAAGGCTGGGAAACAAGTATCACATTTATCACTTGTGTGGGCGCATATTCTTTAGGACTTCCTATGGCATCGGAGGCAAGTACTCAACCCTAGTACAGCAGAATACAATTTTATTTCCTCTTTTGTTTACTCACTTGAGCTTTTATAATTTGTACAGCTCTTGTACTGTATATACTATGAAGTGCTGGCGAATGTTTTGAGTAGACATTCATTCTGAACTAATCTGACTCCATTTAAATCAATCTAAATCAAGTTTCTAATCCTTCTCAATCCGTTCATCAACACTAAGTTCAATCTGTACCCACATTTCAATCCTTTTTAACCTGTCCATGTAATTCGAATAGAGTCATTTGGATTGGACGTCTCAAGACTTAGAACACTGCGCATTATAATTTGCTAATATTTGTATTTCAGTTGGGGATTTACGTAATTTATTACTTGGATTACGTGATTGGCAGTAGCTGGTGGATCATGATATTGTACTTGACCCAATTTTTAGCAGTATTCGCTATTAGGGGACGACCATATACCGGCGAAACTATAGTAGCAGAACTGTTTCCATCTACTGAGAAATTTTTCATGTGTACGGCAGGATCTTTATTGTCATTTACATGGAGCATCGTGATACCCATCATGCTTGGCGTAAATATTCACATGCTTAATTATGTTATTCTTACATTTTAAGTTCTATCAAAAACAAAACTCAGGTTCAAAAACTATTCGATTAAACAACCATAGGTGTTTACATTAAGATTAAAAAAATGAGTTAGCCCTGGCTTTATTGACTATAAACAAATAAATTAATAAACAATTATACACAGGAAGAGATAGAGACCTACCTATACCTAGGCGTGCCTGAGAGCAGCATTCAGGATATAACATCAGTAAAGGACTTCCAATCTTTCAGTGCTGAACAAGATATATGAGTCTAATATGCCTGTCATCCCGGTTATACTCTACTACTTTGAAATGGCTCCATGGGCGAAGGACGAGCTCACGACCCTCGATGTTGCCATGCATGAGATCATGCATACTCATAAGAGCTTGCATATCAATTCGTCCGATCCGCTCATGTACACCCCACGCCGTCAAGCCGGGCGTGGACTTTTTAATCACCAATGACTTTATAACCGAATTATTCTGGGTACAGCTCTCATCGTCGCAAATGGCACATCGTCCTAAAAATGGTCAGGAATCACGAGAAGATTAAAAAGGAGCATTCCTTTACGAAGCCGCGGAGCAGGCGGCCGAGAACCTTGCACTGAATTTTAACATGAGAAGTAAGGAAAGTGCATTACTCCATCCAGATTACCTACTTTTGAGAGCGCAAGTCAAGAAACAGACACAA
Source organism: Andricus coriarius (assembly GCA_932066315.1). NCBI lineage: Eukaryota > Metazoa > Arthropoda > Insecta > Hymenoptera > Cynipidae > Andricus > Andricus coriarius. The sequence continues at coordinate 3,663 of CAKNWT010261528.1, forward strand.
TGAGGTTCTTAGAGTACTTCGCTACGAATTTTCTGGAACTACGAGTTTCGGACAGCAGTCTCTATTGCATGCTCTACAAGGATGGACGAACCCTTTCCCTAGATGCTCGTGGCAACAATAATAACACCACCAAACCACCAAAAAGTTGTAGATGCGGTTCAAAACGATCGAACGCGCAGAGCACCCGACAGTCGGTCGGCAAACAGTGCCGATCACCCTAGAGTTCGGGTTGATAAAAATAGTTTAGACTTAGCTAGCCTGCTATGATACCAGCATTATCCCTGCTCACAGAGGTTTTATGGCGCGTATGCATACTCTGTGGTGCCAGGAACACCCAGAGCTTCAGCACTTTTCGCATCAGCTTTGCGAAATCAACGTGCTTACCTTCTGAAAAATGGATTTGTACGTGGAGCTCTTCCCCATCCGCTGCTTGAAGAAGCTGCAGATGAAGATGATAAAGCGACATTCAGACCAACCGCAGAAAGCAGACACTTTCTGAGAGATGATAGCGATTTCAGAACAAAGAGGAACATTGGCCCCAATATCTGGCTGAAATGAATGCCTCCCTTCGTGAGGACATCTCAGAGAAGTTCGACCTTTTGACCATCAATTGTTCAGTTTATGGTGCTGCGAGAGCATTGGCTGAATGCGTCCCGTATTCAGTGTGTGATTGACTACATAACATCTGGTGGACCGTTCACGGAAAGGGTTCGAATGTTGATAATGAAGCAGCATATTGCTGACAAAATACGGGTGTTATCTAACGCAAGGAGGAGAATACATTAGAGGGAGAGATGGATCAGGGAGAATCAACAATTTCTCACTGAGCCATCGCGCCTTTTCAGTGATCACGCTGATTCTGTAACAAATCCACCCAAGCCCAACAAGGTAGCGACTTTTTAGTAAGAGGTATACAAGATCCCGAAAATACTGAAATTGAAAGAAGATACTGATACTATCATCCGCTTCAAGGTGTTTTGCGATACCCTCATAACATCTGAGGAGGAATGTCCATCAGTCACTGCCGAAAAGGTGAATAAAGCACTCAGAGGCATGACGAACTTTTCCGCTGCAGGACCAGATTATATCGAAAACTTCTGGTGGAAGAAGTTTATTTCTACACACCAACATTTGGCCCGCATATTGACCTCATATTTAAAGTCGGAAACACCCATTCCGCAGTGGCTGGTGTTAGGACGCACTACACATCTGTGTGGCGGGAGATGTACGAACGTGGCTCGAAAAAAGGTGTAGCAGGCTGTGAAGAGAACCTGCTAATTGACAGGTGCGTCTGTAAAGACTCTGCAGACAATCAGCGCGTCCTGTAAATGGCCTGGATTGACTACCGAAAACCTTTCGATTCAATCTCTCTTAGACATATCATCTGTCTGTTGGAAAACTTGAAGATCCATTCATACATAGTGAGATGCATAGAGAGATTGATGCCCCTTTGGAAAACTAGATTTACTATCTCATCTGGTAATTATCGTGTGACAACGAACAACGTCATTTCCACAGGTTCGTCTTTCAGGGCGATACCATGAGCCCTTAGCTTTTTTGCATCACACTTCTATGTCTATCATAAATCACTCGTAAATTTTATATGGATGACTTAAAGATCTATGCCTCTGGTAAAAGCAAACTTCAAACTACTATAAATATTGTCAAGAAGTACACAAGAGAGATTGGGATGGACTTTGGATTGGACAAGTGTGCCAAAATTCATCTAAGGAGAGTAAAGACTATTGACGTTCCCTAGGATCCTGAGCTTGCGGATATAAGTGTTATTACTTATCTTAACACTGGCGAGACCTGTACATACCTGGGTGTGCTTCAAAGCCGCATTCAGGACGTAATATCAGTGAAGGAATGTCTCCGAAACAGATACAAGCATCTTGTTCGACAGATTTGGTATTCCATTATGTCGGCGTTGAACAAGGTATCTGCGATTAACATGCTTGCCGTTCCGGGTTCACTCTACTCGTATGGGGTGGTTCAATGGACGAAGATCGAGCATACGGCGCTTGATATCACCACACGTAAGATCATGCATATGCATAAAAGCTTGCCTATCAATTCGTCTGTTCCGCGATTATACATTTCACGCCGTCAAGGCGGATGCGGACTTCTGAATCTCTACTGTCTTGATAACCGAGTTGTTCTAAGTACAGCTTACATCGTTGCAAATGGCAGATATCCTCTCCTTAAAATGGTCAGGAACCAAGAGATTGTTGACAGAGGAGCGTTTCTTTACAAAGCCGCGGAGCAGGCGGCTGACACCCTTGGCCCTAAGAGTGCTTTATTACCATTTTTGTCACTCTTACGGTGTTGGCCGCCACCCTGTCATACCGAACGCACCGACGGAAATAGAGTCAATTGCCCAAAACGAGAAGTGCCAAATTTTTTGGAAGTTATAAGGAAAAGGCGGAAAGGTATCAAGACCTTAAGAGGGAGCTGCAACGACTGTACCAACAATATTCTGTTGAAGTAATTGTTCTTGTGATTGGTGCTCTCAGAGGTGCGAAACTACGACTGGTTCATAACCTTAAAGCCATACAATCGTGCCCTAAAAATGTGCCAAGTCACATGCGTGGTGGTTGCAGAAAGCTGTCATCCTTGAGTCGCCTCGTGTCCTCAAGACAAACGAGGGTCTCGTCGGCCTCTCGTTGTGATTACATCTTGCTCTGTAACCACCCATCTCATGGTCGTACCATGTCTACATCGACTGGAAAACGACCAAATTGAAAACGGACACAAGCTTAGAAAGAAGTTTGCTTCAATGTGTTAAATGTATTCACTAGAAAGTAATGGTTGGCAGATTTATAATTATTATTAATAATTCATTCATATTATTATGCATATAAATATCTTCTGTAAATTGAATGCGTTGATCATTTCGAATAGTTAAAACTAAGAAAATTTTGTTTTTAATATTCTTCATTTCTAAAAATATATCTCGAAAATTTCAAAAAAAAAATCAAAAATGGATAAAAAATATGTTTAAAAAATGTCTAATAACTACAGTCATATTATAATAAGATTAATAATGGAACGGAACGGCATCTGGGAGCAAGAACCCTCTCATAATAAGTCCAATAGCAGTCCTATTCCCAGTTTCTACAATAGGTTTTTAAAGGAAAAAATCAAGATTTTTTCTTTAATTCTGAAGAAATTAAAGGGCTTGCATTTGGAGAAAAAACTCAAAAATATGTTTCAAATGGAAAAATGAGCATGAAATCTACTTTTTACCCCAAGATAATTATTTTTATCGTGAAGACCAATAAAAAATGTTTGAGAAACACTTATATAAAAGTTAAATTGATTAAATTTAGCAGAATTTATGATTAATTTAATAACGGAGGGATAGCATCAACCATATTAGAAATTGATGTTCATTGGTATTCATTCTTTTCACCTGATGCGCGAAGGATTAGGTCATATGCGTAATGAAAATAGACGCGAGTTTCAATTGTAGCACGGGTTTGGTTCGGACCTTGACTTAAATTAAAATTCATAGAAACGTAAACATCAGGGCAATGTTGGGGTAATGCGTTTTATCGTTATGCTACAATTTTGTCATGCATGAGTCACCACGGCACATCCCCCCACGGCTCCTCTCATTCGAAACCGCCGCTGCGGCGTAATTCTTGGAACGCACGAATCGAAATTGCTACAATTGAAATTCGCATGTACACATTACACACGTGTGTTTACATGAGGGTTTCTACGTGCGTGTCAATTAAAAAAAATCGACACGGAATTTAACGTACGAAACGTGTAAAATGTCATTTGCGAAAGTTCATGCTACATATTTTGACGTAAAAATGTAAATTTGGTTTATACTACGTACATTTTGTAATACATTTATTAAATAAGTTCGTTAAAATGTTTGTTTTTTACTTTCCTTATAATTTCAGGTACTAAGTGTTGCCGTTTTTAAAAGCGATAGCGTTCCAGAATTGTATTTGAACTATAAAATGGATAAATATTATTGGACAATTTGGGGAAAACAGTTGCGAATGACCATTCAATTGGTGCCTATATTGATCATCCCAGGAGTAGCAATTATACAAACATATCGTTACCTTGGTAGGGGCTCATCAGATATTTTAGAAGTAAGTCTATATACTATTAACATAATCGTATTGGATTTGTACTGGGGAATTTGTATAATTTTCAGATACAAGCTACTTATAATAGGGTGGGTTTGAATAAAACAAAATTATAAAAATAGCATAGTACTGAAAAGTTTCATATTGTGTCCCTTATCACCTGTGTATTATTTTTTTTTAACTTTTTCTCTGGTGAACCCGGTTTTTCATCATCAGCCACGAACTATGTCAGGTGCCTGATGAGATGAGGATGTTATAAAGTAATTTAATACAATATTTGAAATCTTTGGCCCCATAGGTTTTTAGTCCTTTGCTTCCTTATGGTCTAGAAAGTTTCTTATAATGCCGAAATCAGAATAGGATAAATAGATGCATGTTTCACATTCCTTCATATTGTATTTACTTGACGCCAAAGCTTGCTATACTTATGGATCTTGGTTGTATAGGTTGTCGCAATATCCCGGTTAAGTGGACAAACAATGTCGATGACGTAGACTCTTCCACCATTTTTCTCTCGCATCACGATGTCAGGTCGATTGGCTCGAACATAATGATCTATCTGGATAGTAACATCCCAATATAAGATGTAACCTTCGTTTTCTAAAACTGGCCACATTATTATGTCTGTGCGTATATTCTCTTGAGCCATCAGGCGACAACCATCAATAATGCGCTCGATGGATTCGTTGGTATCTCCACTTAATCTGCACCAATCAATCACATCTTGATGTAACACGTGTTTGCAATAATTTCTGGTGCTGGAACCCTGTCCTAAATCGCAATCACAAATCCTTCCGTTTCTGGAAACACGACGCCTTTTTTCAGTGAAATATTGGATGCCTCACTGTATATTTTATGTTGATATAACATTTTGACGTGTTCGCCGTGGATGGATTTTTGTCTCCATTGCCTTTCTAATTCCTCTACGGTTTCTGCCCTTAGATTTAAGGCCTGTTTTTAGGACAAATTCAATGGCGTGTAATCAAGATCCGATTTACTGATGGTGTTGTAAAGGGCAACATTGGCTTGTTTTTAAAATATTTTCGGAACGGGATAACTTGTGACTTATGTCTAAAATGCCCCTACCCCCATCATGGCGTCGTAGAACTACCCTTTTAATCGCCGAATTACTGTGGTGCATTTGGTGCATCGTCAATTCTACACGAATGGTTCTGTTTAACCTTTGAAGATCGTTGTTCGATCATTTGATGAGCCCAAAGGAGTACGTGGGGACCCAGGTATTTATATGACTCGTCCTCAGCCCTGGCTTTGACGTCATTCGTGTGTGCGTTATCTGGCTCTGGGGACCCTAATTTTTCTCTGGTTCAATGCACTGTTCTGCATTTACCGAGTCCGAACTCGATTTTGAGGACTTGAGGACAGAATAACCAAACCTAAGAAAATATGGTGAGAACTGAGAAGATTCTGATTAAAATAGGTTTCCATAAAAAAAAACCAACCTTACTTTATCCTGAATGCTCCCTAGCTAAGGCTACGCGTGAGCAACTCATATCCTTGCGACGAAACCGTGGTTGCTCGCGATTTCACGATACGACCGCTCTGATCGTCTGTTCTTCGAAAAGTGATTTCTCGATCGTCCCTATCCCAAGAGTGTCACCAGCCCGCCTTGGTACCTCTGCTCTCCCTACCTTCGGGCCTTGTATATTGCGCACGCAATTTTGATTTTCCCCAGTGGCCTGTTGACCTATATTTATAAATTTGTAGTTATATTGACCCCTGTCCGTTATCTCCCTTTATCAAATTTCTAGTGTTAATTTTACGTTTCTCCTTTCCTCTTATTTTAATTGAAGTGCGGGAATGTTTTGAACTGTTTCAATGCCCCCCCAAATTAGGAAATTTTTTTATTTTTTAAACATTTTCTAATTTCCCTTGGCGTGTATACTATTGTATATTTGAATTTCAGAGGATTATTTTTTTGATGTTACAAGAATGCATAGTGACTATGTTATACGTTAAATTGAAAAAAAATTTCTCATATGCGCGGGTACCAATGCCCCCCCCCAAATAAATGTGTTTAAGAGAACTTTAAGAAGATCTGGTCTTATTTGGTGTGTTTTTCTCGTTGCTTCAGATGCTAATGAATAACCGATTTAAAACTTAGTTACTTCTTACCAGCTTGTTGCTTTTTTTGCCCAGTGTTTCCTTTTTTTATTTCACATCCGTAGCTATCTTGTTTTTCTTTTGCTTATTACTACTTAGCTCATTTTGCCTTGCCTATTTTAGATTTTTTAGCTCATTTTGCCTTGCGTATTTTTTGTTTTTTATTGTTTTTAACTCAATTTCAACTCAATTTTCAACTTGATGATTTTTCCCCTTTCTTAAACTTTGTGGCTCATTTTGCCTTACTTATTTACGCTCCTAAAAGGGTTTTTTTTTCTTATAAATTAAAGTTTCACCTCCTTTTATATAACTGAATTATTCACATTTCTAGTATGATAGGTCCGACAAATATATTCGAGACTATTCCCATTTTCTTCTCTTACAATAAATACTTGGATCATGAGTATGGCAATGTCTTTTGTTTTCCTTTTTAAACTCAAATCTTGATGATGACGATGTTTCCTGGTCGAATATCCATAATGCGAAAAGAACTCTTTTTTTCCTTATGTCTCGGATTGGTCCATGTCGTGGAGAAAGTCCGGTGGTCTTCCTGGGTGCTTTCCCCACGTCTTTATTTGGATTAGTAGATTGTGGGGTGGCTTAGAAGGGAGTTTCAGCCACTTTTTCCAAACTATTTTCTGATCTTTGCTCCTTGAATAAATATCAATGTCTCCCTGTGAAGATCCATTTTTCCATTGTTGAGAAAGCTGCGCATCGTTTGTTTGTGTGTAATTTTTTTGAAACATAAATGGCTTTATTTTGTTTTCATTGATAATTTTTATTCCACTCAAAGACATAATGCAAAAATAATATAATAATAGTAAAATGATGTACGAGCACTGAGGCTTCTCTTAATTCATGTTTTATAATCTCGGGCTTCCTACGCTTAGGAGTAAA
>CAKNWT010261557.1:467-13813 GCA_932066315.1 Andricus coriarius
GCCTTCGGTTTAGAAGAGGCAAGGAAAGGTACATTTCCGCACCTCTTCAATACACCGGAAAATGAGTTATATGTAGGTAAATTACCCGCTGCACATTTTTACTCCCGCGATACAATGTCCTTAGAGGGGCGTACTGTATGTTGATCCTTTTGTTGAAAGTGTCACAATTCCATCAGCCTGCTCAGTAGTTTTTAGGAAAAATGATTTAAATTCCGACACAATAGGTGTCCTACCAAATGGGGGTTGTAGGTTAGCAAATAAACAGTCGAAAAAGCTATCGAATGGCTTTTGTCTGTAGAGCGCGAATTAGACTTAGAAATCATTCATGCTGGCCGAGCTCTAGAATACCGACTACCTGAAGGTGTATTAGTTGATGGTTATTATGAGGATACGCTCAGAAATAAACAAACCGTTTATCAGTTTCACGGTTGTTACTGGCACGGTTGCCCTCGGTGTAATCAACCTAATCGTCATAAAAGAGTAGGAGTCGGTAAAAACTCTGAAAGCATGAGTGACCGTTTCGAGCGTACACGGACCCATACTGAACGACTTCGAGAAAAGGGTTACGAAGTAGCTGAGATGTGGAAGTGTGACTTTGATATGTTAAAATCCAGAGATCCTGAATTAAGAGAGTTCTTAAACCACCATCCTCTTCTAATGCATGGTGTTCTTAATCCTCGCGATGCTTTCTACGGGGGAAGAACAGGAAATGCATTTTCATATTATCAGGCAAGAGACAATATAAAAATCTCTTACCTGGATGTTTGTTCCTTATATGCATTTATATCAAAATATGGAAAATTCCCCATAGGTCACCCAAAAGTTTATGTTGGTGATGAGTGTAAGGAATTAACTGGACCAGATAATGATTTGACTAATGTCGAGGGTCTTATCAAATGCAGGATATTACCACCTACTAATATTTATCTGCCTGTACTTCCTGTGCGTATGCACGGTAAACTGATGTTTCCCCTGTGCAGAACTTTCTGTGAATTGCAGTTGCAGCAAGATTGTCCACGTGTAAATAGTACCAGTGAGAAAGAAATAGGGGGAACATGGGTTTCTGATGAACTAAAAGTGGCTGTCGAAAATGGTTACAAAATCACTTCGATTTTTGAGATTTGGCAACATGAGACAACTCAGTATGATCCGAACTCAAAGATCGGTGGTCTCTTTGTACAATATATGAATAGATTTTTTAAGCTTAAACATGAAGACAGCGGATATCCTTCTGATTGTACCACTGATGAGCGCGAAAAAGCATATGTGAAACAAATTTTCGATTTAAAGGGTATTCAGCTCGATCTGGAAAACATAAAAAAAATCCTGGTTTACGATCACTGGCTAAGCTTTGTTTAAATTCTTTCTGGGGTAAATTTGGATAACGTCAAAATATGCCAAAAACCGAAATATTAGATACCCAAATAGCTTTAATTGATATTATTGAAAGTCCAGATAAAGCTCTTACAAATATATTGCCAGTAGACCAGGAAAATATTTATGCATCTTGGATGTATAAAGACGAAGCTGTAGCCCCTTCCCCTATTACCAATGTAGTTATAGCCGCACACACAACAGCGCAGGCCCGTTTAAAACTGTATAGTTATTTGAAAAAACTAGATCATCGTGTTCTCTATTTTGATACGGATTCTGTCATTTTTGCTAGTAATAACGAGGCAGGTGAATATTACCCAGCTACAGGATGTTTACTAGGGGATATGACAGATGAGCTCGAAGTTTATGGTTCGGGAAATTATATTGAAACTTTTGTCTCGGGTGGACCTAAATTTTATGCCTTAAAAGTACGGTCACCTGATGGCAAGCAGCACCATGTTTGCAAAGTGAAAGATATTACTTTAAATTATAAAAATGTTTAAATCATAAACTTTGAGTCTATTTGCGATCTTGTGGTTAATAAGGCTGTCCCGATCACATCAAATTATAGAGCTATTCGTAGAACTGAATATCACCAAGTAGTCACCAAAAATGAACATAAAACCTGTGAACCTGTTTACACTAAAAGAAGGCTAATTGAGAATCATGATTCTCTCCCCTTTGGTTACATAGAGTATAAGTAGGTAAAAACAGATAACCTCTTCGTAATTTATTTATTTATATCGTCCAAAGGCTAAAATGAATTATCTCTCATTCCTACGCTTTGAATGAAAACCATCTCAGCGTTAAATGAAAAAAATAATTTGTAGGTACACTTGTTTCACCTAATTTTAATTACATAAAATTTCTGTTCTTTAATAATAATAAGAACATTTACCCTTTGTGCTTTCAGAAATGATCTTTCAATCATTTGGAGGTCCTATAATGCGCTGTGGCCAGAGCTTATTAGATGATACAATGTTCTGCTGCAGTCAAACAGCTCTAGATATCACACCGGAAAAAATCATGGCGAGTCATGAATATGATGACTACATGCACATAGGGTCACAAGAATTTACTTTCAGTGATCCTACTCTTTTATAATTTGAAAATTATTATTATAGTGTTTTTCAAAATTTTATATTAATAAAACCATTTTTCTATGATCAATTTATTTTCGAAATAGTACTTTAGTTATTAAAAAATTATGAATATCTTGATCAATTCACAGTCATTATTATGTACAATCATAAAAAATAATAATTGAATAAAAATGTATGTTTATAATATGAATAGTCTAATTTCACTGATTATCCTTGTATATTTTTCGCCCGTATCCTGAATATAGCTAAAAACCCATCTTTTTTCGGCGAGGGGGCGAACGACGACGACCGCGGCGGGGCGGGGCGGTAGGAAACACGCCTTTATGAGCTGAATTTTAGGCGTGTAGAAAGGCACGTCAAATAAGCTCATGAGCGACGTGCTGGGTCAGGGGTATTAGCTCAAAACCCTGACATCGCGAATCGCAAAAAAAAAGATTCAACTAAGATTTATTCCTACGGTATAAATATTCTTCAACATATATAAATTACAAGGTTTGACTGACGATGTATCACTATTTAACATGGACACGCGCTGGAAGCATCCGTTCACGTCACTAATATGTGGTCCAACAGGTTGTGGTCAAACTTTTTTTGTAAAAAAGTTTGTTCGAAATCTCAATGGAATGTGCGATACACAAATTGATCGAATAATTTTCTATTATTCTGAGTGGCAATCGGCTTATAAAGAATATGGAAAACAGATTGAGTTTTGTGAAGGATTACCACAATCTTCTGATTATTCCAATGATCCAAGGCCTAAACTTATAATTCTCGACGATTTAAAGAGAATTTTCGAGCAACATCTTGCGCACCAGATTTGTCCTAAAGACCCACGGTTTATACAAGAAGCCTATCACGATGCAACTTCTCAGCCACATGGCTATTTACTTCTAGACTTAGAACAATCGACTCCTGACAATTGTCGCTATCGCACAAGTATATTTTCGGACGATCCTCATCAGTACGTTTACATACCAGTGAAGAGTATAAAGGGGAGAAACAGCGCCTGTCAAGTTCCAGATACACATTTGTGATGACGTTGAAAGGTTTCAAGTCAATAGGCAACAAGAATGCCATAGTTTTACATGCCCTTTGTCATCTAAATCCGAATCAACGACAGGCAATACTAAAAACATCTGATTTCAAACTCACAAAGTGTATTTGTGAGTGTGCCTTGAATATATTGTTGGAAAATGTTCCTCTTAAAGATAATCAGAAGCTAAAATTGAAAAACATAGAAAGATCCTACGAAAATTAGTTGAAACTCGCGGTACATGGAAAAGCAAGAAAAAATTTGTTCTTCAAAAAGGTGGATTTCTGCCTCTCCTACTTGGCCCAATCATTGGTGGTTTGCTCTCCAATTTGTTTAAGTCTTCCTCGTAGAACTTTCAATAATATAGAGCATACAAGAAAAATGGTACTGATCCCTAGCGAGCAAGTGGACAAAAGCAATCAACAAATGCAGACGATAAATCAGACATCTTTGCATAACAATATTAACAATGATTCACCGATTATACCATCGATACCTGGTGCAACTACACAGACTCCTGGAAGCAATCTTGGTAGATTAGATTCTGAAATGAGTCGAATCTTATTTTCACCTTTTCCGTACGATGAACGTGCAAGGTGGAAAGACTACAGTCCAGTGCTGAAAAAATTTCTCTTCTTTGTCGATAAAAATAGGAAATTAACTGCTGAGAAAATGGATTATTCTGAAAATACAGATAATGATTCCCATGAGTTTATGCCAGTGAAGGATATTACAGCTAATGTACCTAAATCTTTTCGATCTAAAAGTACTCTATTACTCAATCACTTAACAAAGTCTGACTTTGCCGACAGAATAAAATGGGATAAATATGGATAAATATCACACAGCAACCATATTTTTATCCTTCGTAACTCTCAAGTTCCGTAAAATTCTCCTGAACATGACATATCCACAGCAGCGTTGCGCACTCTGATTCCACTGTGTCTTTGGGTTGTTAAGCCTATCGCGTTTACCTCATTAAGAACTCACAAAGAGCTAACATGTTATATACCAAGTTAAAGGATGCATTTCGCTTAAAAAAAGTGATAAGCCAAAAGTTGAATATAGCCCACTGACTGCTGCTCCAAGACGCCCAAATATACACTACGCAATTCTTATGGAAGTCAACAAACGTTAACTTTGCATTGAATTCTAAAAATATGTTACGAGATTTCATGGGTGAATCCTAGATAGTATGAGTCGTTAGTATGTGCACATCAAGGAGCAGTCGGCGTTTTTTGCTCGTACGCGCCCCCAAGTGGTATTTATTGATAAAACTTGGGAATCGCGTCGTCCACCGCGCGCACTCACCACTTGAGCAGACAGTTGCTGCACAGTGGGCTGAATCGGAAATTTACTATTCAAAATCACCTACAGCCTAAATTTTTTAACCGAATTTCAAATTTTTTGTTAGAAGTGATCAGCAATGGTTGCATAAGAGAGTCTCCGGATTAGATTTTTAAATTTTTATCACTTTCTATTTTTTATATAAATATACAAAGAGCGAAAATCAGACATTTTTTAATTATTTTTTTTATCATTAAATAAATAACCTAATTATTCCCATTCTAAATGAAAATGAATGTCGGAGTATCTAAAGAATATAAATAATGAACAGTATATCGAATCTCATTGTTATAAACAAATTATATTAACAAAATGTCCACATCCTGGAAATTTTGCTTGAAAAGTATATTTGTCAGTTGAAATTGCTTGATTTCATCCACAGGATCATATTTGATCATAAAAATTTGTTGTCTGGTATAATTTGTTTATTTTATAAAAAAATTATATAAACAAATGCATAATTTAGGCATTTATTGGCAGAAAGTAATCGTTTTTCTTTCTAATCGACTTCAAATTACATAAGTAGTGGTGTTTAGTGAAGAAGATATGTTAATCGATATTATTTGTTTATTTTATAAACGAATTTTTTAAACCAATGCATAGTTTGACCATTTATAGATATAAAGTAACGATTTTTCTTCATAATCGTTTTTAAATTATATAAGTGGATATTTTAGTGATGCAGACCTGATATTCGATATTATTTGTGTATTTTGTAAACAAATTTTATAAACAAATGCATAGTTTGGCAATTTATGGACAGAAAGTAATTGTTCTTCATTATTAACGCCTTCAAATTATGTATGTGGTGGTGTTCAGTTATGAATAATTGTCATTCGATAATATTTGTTTATTTGACAAACAAATTCATAGTTTGTCCATTTATGGACAGAAAGTAATAATTTTCTTTCTGATTGTCTTCAAATTATATAAGTGATTATGTTTAGTGGTGAAGACTTCTCGTTTGATATTATTTGTTTATTTTATAAATAAATCCATGAAGAAGAAACCTTTATCTCAAGATATCATCAAAATGCTTAAAACCCCTTATTGGCACTGTGTTTTTCCCGTGATATGTGATATCAAAAGAAATATTTCCTATTATTTTCTACAAAGTTTAAATGTGTGCGTTGTTTTTCGCGCACACGTAAAACCCCATCTCTTTGACAATTTACGATGTTTTCATTTATTTGTTTAAAAACTCCAATACTCCATTGCATACGGGAGGCAAACTATGCTACTGGCAATGAAAAATTTGTATTTCTTACCCTTCAAAACCGACGGGTATCAAACCGTTTTGTTTAAAGAAACATGTTTAGTCTTTTTTTACTACACCACTGCCTTACGACGGTAACCTACGCCACTGATATTGAACATCCAAACATTACAGATCTCGCTAATGATGCATTGAGATATAGAAAAAGTGCTAAACCTCCAGGAAGAAGTCACTTTGCCCGTATACTTCAAGAGCTTGGCACACCGCGAGAGCTCGTGAAAAATCATGAATAGTGGGCTCAAACTAAACAAATACAGCGCGACATCAACTACTGATTAAACCAAGAATCTCTTACAACAGATAATGAAACTACTGAGGATGAAGCAAGGATAAATAAACCTCTTACAGTTCCTAATAATTCAATTCGCGACAGGAGTCGCAGTAGAATTAGAAAAAGTAGCCGACAAGAGAAGGTACAATCTGGTTCAGGAATGCTAACCAAGTGGCAGTCTTTTTTCCTAAAATGAAGCTACTTAGTAGTAATTGATATCTTAAGTAAATTCGCCTGGGTTGAGACACTTTGAAATAAAACAGCACTGGAGGTTAAAAATGCTTTTGAACGTATTTTACAAAGAAGTAATCATCGTACGCCTTTCTGTTTACAATCAGACAAAGGAAAGGAATTCTTAGGAGCTTCATTTCAAAAATATCTGACTGATAATAGGATAAAATTCCGTGTAACAAGGGATCCTAACGTTAAAGCAGCCATAGTCGAACGATTCAATCGAACGCTCAAGGAACGTATGTGGAGGTATTTTACACACAAAAATACTTGACGATATATTGATGTTTTACAACAAATTGTAAATGCTTACAATAATGCTAGACGTTCTAGTATTAGAATGGCACCATCTGAAGTTAATTTATCGAATGCAGCCGAAGCTCGAGCAAATATTCAACGTCGTTTCTGTAAAGAAAAAAAGTCCAAAAGGAAGTCTAAATACAGTGTTGACGACAAAGTCAGAATCAGTCGTGAGAAAGGAGTCTTTGAGAAAGGTTATCAGCCCGGCTGGAGTGAGGAATTGTTTGTTGTAAGGCGCGTCATTACAGGAAGAAGTCAAGCACCTTACATGTACGAGTTGAATGATTTAGCAGGAGAAGAAATAGAATGTGTTTTTTACGAGCAAGAATTGACTGGTATCAAAAATAAAAACATTGAGGAAGAATTTTAAATTGAAAAAATAGTACAGACTAAAGGCAAGGGCAACAAAAAACAATTTCTTCTCAAGTGGGCTGGTTATCCTGACAAATTCAACTCGTGGATTCCAGCCTCAGATTTAAAAAACTTGTAAAAATGAATATCGATCAATTTTTCCTTATTTTACCAAGCAATAGTAGTATATGAAATACTTTCCCGAGAATACCACTTCCAATTTTATAACACAACTTCCACATGAGATTCGTCTACAAGGAGAGTGGGTCGTAGCACTCACAAATATACAGCTACCTCGTACATTTCTTCATGTGAGACACGATGATTCATTTGAAAATCGTATTGTCCTTATGAACAGTGGGACTGCAGCATATGAATATCCTCAATATGATGGTAATAGTAAAAAAAGAAAATCTATTGAAAGTCTCTTTTAAATAATCTAAATAGTCTTCCGGAATTAAGTCAACGTATTAAATTTATATATGATAAATTCAAAAGCAGGTACGTAAGTATACAAAAAAGTGTGAAAAATTATGCCTGACTGATCACCATTTTTTGGTACTTAGTGATAAATTATCACGTATTCTTGGATTTGCTCCAGATAATCTAATTCCAATTCAAACTAATGACTACATTGCTAGACACCCACCTAGTCTATCAAGTGCTCTTCCTGATAAATGATTTATTTACTGCAATATTTGAGAGCCACATGTTACAGGAGATGTAAAAGCACGCTTTTACATACAGTTTCTTTAGATAGCACGGGTTTTGCTACAATTGGAATTGATATAAGAGATCACATTGGTTTGCTAATACCATTCGAGTACGGTACACTGACAGCTACACTTCACTTTAAGCGTATTGACTAGATGAGAGAAAAATAATGACTCATTACATAGATTATTACTCCTCACAAGTAGGTGGTAGAGGTATCCCACAGATATATATTGAAGCTCCATATCAGAAGGGGCATGGAATTGGTAGCTTTCTCGGAGGTTTACGTATTTCGACGTGTTCTCGCTTTCTTAACTAACGGTGCTCGAGTCATCGGAAAAGAAGCTCTTCGAACCGGTATGAATGTTGTGAATGATATGGACAGTAAGATACCTCTTAAAATTTCGGTTAAGAATCGTTTCGAAGAGTCTGGTCGAAATTTGAAACGCCGTGCAATGGATGAAATGGAGCATATCATGAACGGTTCGGGTTATAAACAGACAAGGAAGAAGCAAGTGGTTCAGTCTATTTCTAATCGTGGTACGCTTCACTTCTTGAGTGCAAATAGAGTAAAAAAAGAAAGAAAACCTCCAGTAGGAAAATCAAAAAGCGTGTTACGGTAAAGAGAAAAAAGGCTACTAAAAACAATAAAAATACAAAAACAAGAAATCGTATAATTAAAGATATTTTCGGAAATAGATAAGAGTAAAAAATGTCGTTTCTTCATTCTCATTCCTGTGAGTACTTAAAGTCGGAGCTAGATCTTTTTTCACTGCCACCAACACAGACATCTATAGAAAGCTCGCAATAGGTTCATTATAAACCCGTTTCTTCACTCACCGATGCCGCTCCCATAGAGTTTGATGTTCCTGGCCATGGTGATGAATACCTTGACCTAGCAAACACTATGCTCAGTCTTTGAGTAAAGTTAGAAACTCCTGCAAGAGTAGCCGCAAATACCATCCAGCTAGATAAAGTAGGACCAGTAAACAATTTCATGCCCTCACTCTTTAATCAGGTGGACGTGTATTTCAATCAAAAAGTAGTATCGCCTCCTAGTAACTCTTATGCATATCGAGCATACATCGAGAATTTACTTAACTACGGCCCAGCTGCCAAAGATAGTCATCTTACATCATCTCTGTGGTATAATGATACTGCTGGAAAAATTGATGATTACGATGCTAATGAGGATTTAAAATCTCGACAGAAATATTTTGGTGCTGATAAATCTATTGATCTGATTGGTCACTTACACTGCGATGTTTTTAATCAAGATCAATTAGAGTTCTTCTTGCACACGCTAAAGCTTTATCTCAGGGTACTGCAAAATATCCTATCACACGTGTCGAAGTAAAAGCCTTGACGATACACTCGGGTGTTCACGCTGAAACTCTTGACAATGTTATTCTTGGTCAAGTACCAAAAAGAATAATAATAGGGTTTGTGGAGAATACTGCATATAATGGCAATGGAAACAAAAACCACTTCGATTTCCGAAATTTTAAAATCAATCATCTATCGCTTTATCTTGATGGTACACAGATACCTTCGAAACCTCTACAACCTACCTTCAACACTAAAGGACTCTATGTCGATGCGTATAACACATTATTTACTGGAAGTGGTATTCATTTTCTAAATGAGGGAAATAGTATTGGCCGACAGCAATATCCGAATGGTAATTGTTTATTTGCCTTTGATCTTACACCTGATCTGTTCGCAAATTGCTATTCTCATTGGAATCTCGTAAAACATGGGAGTCTCAGAATTGAAGTACGCTTTGAAGAGGCCCTTGCTAACACAATTAATTGTCTAGTATACGCAGAGTATGACAATGTTTTGGACATAGACTCGTCCAGACAAGTTATAGCCGATTTCAGTGCTTAGTTGAAGTGGGGGGGGGGGGAGGGGTAATTTCTATTCGAAAAACAACCTCATTGAAGAACACCTCAGTCTCTACTTGTTCGTCGCGGTAGGAAAGTCTATACTGGTGTATAGCGTATTAAAAATAATCATGGTTGATTACGTGATTGATATACAAGGATTTTGTGATAATTCTGGTCGTTTTATACCTAAAGAAGTAGCTTTGATTACTCTAGATCGTCACTGTATAGCTCATTGGATTGCTTCTCCACCTTATGCTTTTACCGATCTCACAAACCCATCTCAACGACAAAATAATTGGCTCAGTTGTAAACATCATGGAATTGAATGGTTTGAAGGAGATGTTTCAATGAATTTTCTTCATGCTAATCTTCGTGAAGTTGCCCGAACTGCTAGACTAATATACACTCGAGGACATGAGAAGGCTCTTTTGGTGCAAAAGATTACAAGTAGACGCATCACAAACCTGGAGGAACTAAGCTGCCCATCGTTACTCATACAATAAAACATCAGCCTACAGTACACGTCCAGCCATATCATCTGCAGCCGTAGGACATAACATTTCATACACTTCAGAAGATTTAGGGGAAGATACTGTAGAATTTTCCGAACAAACAAATCTGATATCTTCAAAAAAGTATGAACAGTCTGCAGATACTGCAAATGCTTCGTCTCACAGAAGCAAGAACAGTAGGTGCATTTCCTGCCGATCAGATTCCCAATCGGTGGACATAACCAGCTGCAATTGTTGCTAATACGGATGGACATAAACAGCCTGGTACCCATTGGGTCGCCATTTACGTCGGAAACAACGGACGAGCTACCTACTTTGACAGTTACGGGCTACCGCCTCTGGTACCTGAACATCTTCTTCGTTTACGGGTAAATTGTTCCTTCTACAAGTGGAATACAACAAGACTACAAAGTGCTACCTCGGATGTTTGTGGTCAATACTGTATTATGTTCCTTCATTGCATCTGTCATCATTATTCTTTGTCTGAATTTACTAATTTCTTTACGAATAATCTAGAAGAAAATGATAATATTGTCCGTAAATTTTACAAAAATATGTTACAGAGAAATAAATGGAAGAAGAGCTCTTCTTTAATGAGAAACCGGCGACTAAGTGGTGGTAAATATTGTAAGCCAAATAGTGCCCTTGTATCATGTACACAGACCGCATCATCAAAATTAGCCACACTTTTCTTACTATAAAACATATGTCGAATATTTTGATTATTATGTGTATTTTATTTTTCTTTCCAAACTATTTAAATCAATAGATGTGACTAACCTGAAATGTATAATGTTATGTTTTCATTTAAAAATCCTCACCTCTGATACATAAGTCAAACCACCGAACGCGTCCTCGGGTTGCGGATAGAGGGTCCCTGTACCAAGGGCTTCTGCTGAATATGGTTACAATAATTAATAAGCAGTCGCGGACAATTGTCCAGGGATGGTCCCGAAGGAATAACCTCTAAGCGGAGGCGTGACAACCGTGCCGAAAGCTGAATGGCACCTGGGCGAGGTGTCTTAAACGGTGACTCTGGGATACCGGGCGACCTCTCAGAGTATGTAGCCTTATCCTTGCACGCGGGGCTCTACAAGGATGGACGAACCCTTTCCCTAGCTGCTCGTGGGAACAACAATGACACCACCAAAACACCCAAAAGTTGTAAATGCGGTTCAAAACGATCGAACGCGCAGAGCACCCGACAATGGGTCGGCGAACAATGCCGATAATCCAAGAGTTCGAGGAGCTGAAAATAATTTAGATGGAAACACGATGACGAACCGGCGAAACGCCCACATTGAGTGGACGAATCAACTTAAGGATGACTTGCTAGACTGCTACGATGCCAGCATTATCCCCATTCATCGAGGCTTTATAGCGCGTATGCATACTCTGTGGTGCCAAAACACGCAGAGCTTCAGCACGTTTCGATTCAATCGTTGCGAAATCAACGTGCTTACCTCGGGAAAAATGGATATGTACGCGGAGCGCTTCCCCAACCGCTGCTTGACCAAGCTGCAGCCGAAGATGAGGAAGCGACATTAAGACCAACCGCGGAAAACAGGCACCTTCTGAGAGATGATCACGATTTCAGGACAAGAAGGAACATTAACATGCAAGTTCTTCTTAAGCCCCAAGATCTGGCTGAAATGGATGCTTCCTTCGTGGAGAAATCTCGCAAGAATCCGACCTCTGGACCATCAATTGCTCAGTTTATGGTGCTGCGAGAGCTTTGGCTGATTCAAATCGAAGGCTCAAACCTACGATGGATCAAAAGACCAAAAGACGCTTACATCAACTGAACAAGAAGATTGGATGGGCAATACAGAATGCGTCCCGTGTTCAATGTGTGATTGACACATTTCACCGTTTGACATTGACACATTGACACCGTTCACGGAAACGGTTCGAAAGTTCGCCCGAGAACTGAGGATCTTGAATCACACGCTAAACAAGTCAAAGTTGCTGACAATCAAGCAGCATCTTGCTGACAAAATACGGCTGTTATCTGACGCAAGGAGGAGAATACAGAAGAGGGAGAGATGGATCAGGGAAAATCAACAGTTTCTCGCAGACCCATCTTGCCTGTTCAATGATCACCCTGTTTCTGTAAAATATCCACCGAAGCCCAACGAGGTAGAGACTTTTTGGAGAGAGGTATACAAGATCCCGAAAACAGTGGAGTTGAAAGAAGATACTGACAATATCATCCGCTTCAAGGAATTTTGCGACAACCTCATAAAATCTGAGGAGGAATGTCCATCAATCACTGCCGAAGAGGTGAAAAAAGCACTTAGAGGAACGAAGAACTTTTCCGATGCTGGACCAGATTGTATCAAGAACTTCTGGTGGAAGAAGTTTACTTCTACACACCAACATTTGGCCCGCATATTCACCTCATATTTAAAGTCAGAAACGCCCATTCCGCAGTGGTTGGTATTAGGACGCACTATACTCTTACCGAAAAAAGGCAACTTGTCCAAACCAGAGAATTACAGGCCAATAACTTGTTTGAACACACTGTATCAGATCTTTACAGCTGTCCTGAACAACAGGATTGATCGGCGAATTGAGCCTGTGTGGCGTGAGATGTACGAACAACGTGGCTCCAAAAAAGGTGTAGCAGGCTGTCGAGAGAACCTGCTAATTGACAGGTGTGTCTGCAAAGACGCTGCAGCCCATAAACGCGTCCTGTCAATGGCCTGGATTGACTACCGGAAAGCTTTCGATTCAACCTCTCATAGACTTATCATCTGTCTGTTGGAAAGCTTGAAGGTGCATCCATACATAGTGAGATGCATAGAGAGATTAATGCCTCTTTGGAAAACTAGATTTACTATCTCATCTGGAAATTATCGTGTGACAACAAACAACGTCACCTTCCAGAGGGGCGTCTTTCAGGGCGATACCATGAGCCCTTTGCTTTTTTGCATCACACTTCT